>OU342734.1:121040871-121083202 GCA_910589765.1 Avena atlantica | reverse complement strand
CATCAGTATCACCACAACAACAATGAAAGTGAGAATAATGGAAATGATACTGACAATGGAGACGACTTGGTCAGAACCAACATAACACATATAGGAAAAAGGACATTAGCCAGTTACATGCTATAATTGTAAGGAACTTGGACACTATGCATCAGACTGTCCAGAGAAGAAAACAAAAAGGATGCTAGAAGAGCCAATGGAAATGACTCCAATGTGACCAAAAAGAGCATGTGAACACATTGACCTGATGGAAACTTTGAAGAGATAGAAGAAGTGGATGTCAGGATTTAGAAAACTCAGAAGAGTCAAATAAGGATTCCTTGTCTGATTATATGAGTTGAACTTTTAGCCAAGAGAGCCATCAATGTAACCCTATGAGACTTTATTTTAAGGGGGTGGTAGTCAATAGTTGTTTGAACCTGCTTGTAACCCAGCCTTCCAAATCTCGGGACGGGATTTATTTTAAGGTGGTAGCCTGTCACATCCCAAGATTTTCAAATCTTGTAATGTGAAAAATAAATGAATAAAACAAACTTTGTTTGATTTTCAGGGCCAGAAGAAACTTTTTAATTCAATGGAACTTAAAACCCATTTGAATTAAATTAAATCATAAAGGATTTAAAAGATAAACATTTTTAAATAAAGGAATTAAAATATTTTGAAATTATTATTTTGGATTTTTTAATAAAAGATTTGGTTTTCAAAGAAAAGGTGGATTCATAATAAAGACTATTTTATAAAGCCAAATTAAAACTTGGCCAAGCTTGGAATTAAAACATTTTGTTTTGAATAAAATAGCAAAGGTTTATTTAAATAAATTAATAAGGATTTAATATCCATTTTATTTAAATGAAAGGTTTACCATTTTAATTAAAACATCAAAACTTATTAAATTATTTTTAAATAAGATTTCTAATACTCTATTTTCTTAATTAACACCTAAGAAGTGTTTTGGTTTATTTTAGATTTCAAAATAAATATCTCAATAAAACAAATCCTATTGGATTAATAATGAAAGTCTATTATTTTAATTAAATAATGGACTCTAAATAAAAAGGTTATTTTGTTTTAGACAAGTTTCCAAGTATTCTTTATTTCCAAATAAAACCTACTATTTTGTTTGAAAGTATTGGATTTCAAATGGAGATTTTATTAAATAAATCAAACCCAATTTGATTAAATAACATTGGTCTATTTTATTTAATTATTAAATAACATCCTAAAAGAATAAAATATTAATTTATTTTGGAAATTAGGTTTATGCTGATAAGCAGGACCAAGTTCAAATTATGAAGTGTGGTGTTGTTTGAATTAATTGTTGATGTTTGTTTGTTTGAAAAAATTCAAAACAGAAATTAGATTCAGAAAAAGAAAAAGATTACAGGAAGAAAAAAAAATAGAGTCGGACCTGACCCACTGGCCAAGCCCAACTAAGCCAAGCAGCCCAGCTCCCCTCACCCGAAAGAAAACGATTTGCACTCATTATTTGACCCGCAGAGACGATGACTGGTGGACCCATCGCTCACTTCTTTCCCCACTGACTACTGGACCCATTTTCCCTGTTCATCCTCCCCACTCCCACGACCCGTTCTTCCTCCCTCGCCACCGTTGCTGCCATTGATTCTTCGATTGAATACGCCTTATTGCAGCATTAATCTCTCGCCGCGAGCACGCTGTTTTAATCGCCCACGCTCTCTCCTCCATTCCCCTCTGTCGCCACTCCTTCTCCGCCCGAGGCTGCCACAATTCGACCCAGCACTTCTTCTGTCTCCGACGACTTCCATTGCCAATTCCGGCGACTCAGCGCCGCCCTTTCCTCGTTAACCACGCACACACACTCCCCATTCCCTGACGCTTCTGTTCGTGCCCTTCGTTCACCCGCGGGCGCCCTAGAACGCCGTCTTCGACAAGCTCTGAGCGCCGCCGCGTCTGTCTTCTTCTCCGGCGAGCTCCCCAGGTAGAAACCGACCACCCTCTGCTTCTCGATCATGCTAGCATCTTCGCCTTGGTCTTTCGCACCTAATCATGCCCTCCGTTTGGCTTCTCGTGATCGATAGCGTCTCCTCCGACCACAACCAGGACCACCTGACGCAGTTCGCAACTCCGACAAGGATTCCTGCAACCCTAGTGCGCCCCTTGACCAACCGCGAGTACCTTGAGCTTCGCCGTGTTCTCCTGAGCCTGGTGAGCATCTCCTTACACTTCCTTGCTTCCTGCTTTGCCAGCGCCGCCGCCATCTGGCCGCTCCGCCGCTCACCGTTGACATTGCGCCGCCAGCTTATTGTCGGGGCATTGGGAACCGTTCGATCTAGATCGGGCAGGCACGATAGATTCACTTAAACCGCGAAGGGGTATGCGCTCAGTACCACGATCTAACTAGATCCAAGGGATACCGCGCTTGATCCGGCCGAACCGGTATCGCCCAGTTAGAAAACGACGCGTGGCTATGGTTTTGTTTAAAACAGATTTGAAATCTAATTTAGATAGGATTTTCAAACCCTTGTAACTTTCAAACCACACGTCCAAAAATTACAAATTTTATATCAATGGATTCAAGAGAGCAAGCCCTAACCAACCATACCTTGGTTTAGTAAATAGTAACTGTTAGGTTGGTTGAATATGCAGAAGCATTTGAGTGCTTGTTTTGGTTAGAAAAATTGTTTAAAAATGATTTTGGATTAAAACTTTTGCAAAATGGTTTGTTGTGACCATAGTGACCCTAGGAAAACCCTTGGTGTTGAAAATGATTTTGGTAAAGTTTAGGTTGGAATAATTGACTTAGCCATTTTTTAGCCAAATAAAATTATTGATTTTTATTATGAAAATGTTTTTGTAAAGAAAACTTTGGGGGAAATGTTTTGGACCAAACCTACTGACCCAAAACACCAAGTTTTGCAATAGCAACTCATTTGGTGAAAAACATAAAGTTTTGCTTTGATAAAAAAAACATTTTTCACCACATAAAATGATGAATGGATTTTAAAATGGTTTATGGATTAAAACCTTTTGAAAATGACTTTGCCACTTTGGAAAATGACCAATTTGGAACTTACAAAGTTTAGAAACCTAGTGCAGACCATCTTTACAAATAGGACCATCTTTTGCATGCTTGCATGCATGATTAAATTCCATAGTTTTATGTGTGTGTGAAATGTTGTTTGATTGATTATTTGGAGTGCTAGTTGATTTGGTGTTTGCTTGATTGATTGTAGTGAAATTAGCAAAGTGTGAGACTATCAAGATCAAGGAGTGATCCATCATTCCCTTCCAAAAAGGCAAGGGACACTATCATCTAAAGTCCTACTATTTTCATTATACTTAGTGGATTTTGAAAACATGCATGAAAAGAATTTTATACTTATGCTATGCTAAATCCTAATAGGATTCCCTATACACTCCTTAGTGAAAATATTGTAGTTGTTACATGCTTAGCCATGCTATATTTTTTGAAAAGAGATACATGTTGAGATTTTATGAGATTGAGAAAAGACTTATGTTTTATATAATAAAACAAGGACTCAATGAACCACCTGGGTGGCCAAGGTTACTTTGAGTTTTGGAGAAGGTGGAAACAAAAGTAACCATGCTATGACAATCTCTTTGTGTTGTGCTCCAAAGGAAAACCACCAGGAAACTTAGAGATTGAACATGTTTCTCGTACAGTGGCTTCCGTGTACAGCCACATGCTAAATGGGCTCTGGCTTAGTCAACTACATAGTGGAAGTCCCATGCATTGGCATCTTCAGGTTAACTAGATTTGTGTAAGGGAGCAACCCTACATTTGTGCCTAGTAGACAAGCTAGCATTTTGTATTGGGAGGACTCCTATGGAAAGACTTTGTCACATTCTCAATCTGCCAGTACTCCATCTTGGTGAGTACTTATCCAGCGGCCACTGGTGGCATCAAGATGAGATTGTGTCATGTGGGTAAAGTGTACAACTTCTGCAGAAGATCAAAATTCTAAGTACTTAGCCGTGTCCCCGGTTATGGACAATACTGAGCAACTAAGGCCTGAAGCTATGGAAGATCTCGACATTCTAATTTCTAAAAGAAAACTAATAAAACTTGATGCACTTGGAGTTACCAAGGAGCTCAAGAGATTTTAATAAAACTTGATGCACTTGGGGTTACCAAGTTGCTCAAGAGATTTTTGACAAGGACTTGAACACTTGTGTTTCTACCAAGGAGTTCAAGGGACTTGGAAAAAAAAGATTTGACAAAGGACCAAAACCATTTTGAAAAGTTAGGATAAACTTTGCTTTATGCAAATGAGCCTAAACTCTACTTAGCCAAATATGCATGTAATGATAGGATCCACTCAAAATATACATAGTAGTGAAGCTTGCCAATACAATTCAAATGTATTGACCCTTGTGGCTGTAACTTGTAATGTTGTAGGTTTGATTGATTTTAGTGAAGATTGTTTGATTAGGATTACAAAGTCTACAACCAACATCTGCCTGTGGCACATTTGAAGATGAAGGACCCATGACTTTAGATATTCCGCTGCAATGTAATGTAATAGCCAAATGAGCTATGTAAGATGTAATAAAATTATGTTTTCCTGGTTATAAAGTTATATTATGACCTTTGTATCTTGATATTACATCTTAACTGTGGATGCTAGCTATTGATCCAGGGACTAGCATTGTAAAACACAGGAGGAATCTATCTTATCAGGTTGAGATCTCTACAGTTACTTGCAGAAATAATGGTCAAGGAATAAAAGAATGCTTCATAAGCATTTCTAGCCACTTTAATTAATTAAAATAAAAGGGTAAAACCTTATTAAATTGTGACACCACTTTAAATCACATTCCCATGGACGACAACATGTGGTGATGACATGTGTCAACATGATCCCATGTTTAGTTTGGAGAATATTAAATCTTAAGTAGTTTTTCAATGAGTAGAAATTACTTTTCTAACATAAAAGACTTAAACAATCCTTAACCTTGTAATGTTAGAGATGATGCTAGATCATCTATAGGACCCTTGTGTGTGATGATTGCAAGTAGTTAAGTATTGTTTGGTGATTGTGTACCTCGTATTTATTCGTAGACGCTAGTACCGACCAAGGCTACGAAGAGGAAGGAGGATACTACAAAGAGGAAGCCGAGGAAAACTTCAACCACTGCTCTGCACAAGGCAAGCTTTACTAACCAAGTGACCCATGCAAGCTAACACTTGCAAGATACTATACCTATGCAAGCTTATATTGACATTGATTGCAAGCCTAATCCCACTAGTGATTGTGCAAGTTAACACTTGCCAGATACCCTATTGTTGCCACAAACTCATGCTTGTGATATGATTACTATATGCCTTAAGCGTATGTGACCATACCCACTTGCTAACCCAATCCTAGTTTTATGGCAAGCTTCTTACTTTATTTCTTTATCAAAGCTTACTTGGAGCCTGCTTAATAGTTTTGGTCAACACTAGACAGTTGTGCTGAAGGTTGCATAAAGAACATAAAATTTGGCCTAAGCTAGAAACCTTGATATCCGCGGATGATATAAGGTTGGACTTATTTGAAACCCCACTAGTTACCAACCACTATTAATACTACCCCCACCTGTAGATGCTAGTGCTAAGCATAAAACCTGATCAACTTTAGATGGGAATACTTGGTGAAAAATGGTTATGAAAACCTTGGAATGATGGATCATTCTATTGAAATGTTTTGGACATGTGTTTCCAAACACTTGATGATTTTGGTGATGAAAATGTTGAGGCATGAGCCTTAGCCCTTTAGAAAACTGTTGGTTGTCTGGATGCGATACCATTCCAATTTTATCGTATAACCACAATACCCGAAGATTGGGTAGGGCTTGACTGGAAACTTATATACCTTAGTATTAGTTCCCTCACGGCCAAGGTCTGAGCTGAGGCTACCTTGTGAAGATTGTCCACCTGTGCAGTACCCAAGATGACAGTGGTCATGGTTGGGAGGCCAAACTCACAGGAGAGGTGCTTATACTAGGGAGTGTAATTGAAAGGTTAGGATTGATTATCCGCATACTGAGTATGGTGAATTCAGGATTTGTTCCTCACGGATGTATCGAATGTTGTGGTGAAAGTGTACAATCTCTGCAGAGTGTCAAACTATTCGAATAGCCGCGTCCGCGGTTATGGACAGTTGGAGTGGCCATACTGTTCCCCCGTCAGACTTTTCAAAATGACTTGTGAAACGACTTGAGACTTTGACGTGATCACAACAGAGTTGTGACCAGAAATACAAGATCCCACCTAGGAGTTATAAAAATGTGAACAGCTTGGGAACTTAGTAGAAATAAACCTGGCTTTCGCAAAACAACCTTAGAGCCTAGTGTCCTATTATCCAAAAACCCTTTACTTGTTAGTATTAGTTTGCGAGTACTTAAAGAGTACTCATGGCTTTGTCCCTGGCTATTCCCATGGCCAGACTATGAAGAGGAGTACCTGGAGGATGGACCCCAGGAAGGTTACGACAACTAGGATCATCTCCCATCGTCAGCATTGCCTGTGACCCGAAGATGGATCCTCGCCTACGCTACCGTTATTATTACGTATTCCGCTACTTGATGTTGTATTAAGGACCGGATCATGAGATCCCTATTTGTGTAAGAACTTATGTATCGTTGTAATGGATGAAGTACTATGGTATCCAATTCTGTTATGTCTCGCAAAAATGGTAATCCTGGGATTGCGATGTATGGCATAACAGGCATCTAGGATTGAAAAATCCGGGTGTTGACAAGTTGGTATCAGAGCCATCCTGACCATAGGAGACCCTAGTTAGATTGGACGCTGAACCCAAAAACTTAGTTTCAAAACTTAAGAACAAAACTATTTACGAAAACTTATTCTCATTCTTACCTCTTTAATTCTTTGATAAAACTTCATGTTCCTCAAAAACTCTTGCAAAATACATAAAATTTTGACACACTTGATCACTTGGCTAATCTACTCATCCTCTATTTTTATAGATGGACGTGAAGTACAACAAGTTTTACCAACTCGGGAATGGAGGAGACCTTATCTTTGAGAGGGATCTGGATCAGCTTTCGGAACTTCTGGAGCGCCCGCATCCCGAGTTCTTCGGAGCTCATCTCAATGATCAAGGGGGGGGGGGAGATCTGAAGTGGCTAATTGTTGCAAGTCTCCGAGGAAAGATTGAACCTCCCACTGCGGAGGGAATTCAGTTTACCTTGAGGGAAAACAACTGGCTCGATGGACTTGCCAGAGCAATGCAGGAAGCTCTTTCCCGTCTGTGTGGGCAGAGCATCAATTAGATCAAGGGTACTCGCTTTGAGTTTTGCCCAAGACGTGATGCAAATGGTCAACCACTGGAAGCCCCATACCACCCCGAGTTGAAGACTCAATTGGACCACCTTAGCTTCATGATGTATGATCGTCAGCAGGAACTGGACAACTGCCGTGACTATTGCAACCACAAGTCTGCCATCATCAAGACGAAGGATCAGACCATCGCTATGCTAGCAAAGGATCACAAGTCTCGTCGCTGTCAGCTCGACAAGAAGGAGCGCATTATTTCCCGTCTTCGCCATCGTATCTCATCTCTGGAAGAGACCATCCATGAGAGAGACATGCAGTTAGAGGAAAGGAGAATGCCGGAGAAGATCTTCGTGGAGACCCTTACTCCTATCTCAGCGATGACGATGATTTTCTGGAGGATCGGGCCATGGACTTCTTCACCGATGAGGATGATTTCGCCTTCATCGATGATGCGGAAGATGATGAAGCCACAGACTCCGAGCAGTAGTAGCACTGAGAACTAGCGTAGTGAATAGTAGTCGGTCCCACTGTATCGTAGTTCCCAGAATGGTTCTTAAAACCATCTGCGTTGCTTTGTTATGGTGTGTGTTGTACTGTGTGCTATGATTGAATGAATGAAAAAGCAAGTTGCTAGAAAACTTGAGTCAAACTATAAACACTTTTCAAAGACCCAAAACCTTAGAAATTTCCCTCTTTTCTCATGATCTATATCAATCTTCAGATGCCACGTGGAGGAAGTGGTTCAGCCCCGGACCCGATGTTGCAGATTCTTCAAATGTTGACTTCTGACCGCGAAGCTGAAAGAGCGGAACGTCAAGCCAACCTAGCCACTCTGCAACAGATAGCCCAGCTAGCCCACAATAACCAAGGCCATGGAAATCAGGACAACCACGGATCTAAGCTCAAGAATTTCCAGAATACCAACCCACCCGTTTTCACCAAGTCAGAAGAACCCCTAGACGCTGATGATTGGCTGCAAACCATGGAGAATAACCTAGAAGTAGCCGGAGTAGAAGCCAACGAGAAAGTCTTGTTCGCCACTCATTATCTAGCCGGAGATGCCAGGGCATGGTGGAACAGTGTTCATGCAATGACCGGAGGCCAAATGATGACCTGGGAGGAATTCAAGGTCAAGTTTAGCAGAACCCATGTGCCGCCAGGTTTGATCAAGAGAATGAGAGACGAGTTCAGAGAATTGAAACAAGGAAGGATGACTGTAGTAGAATACCGTGACAAATTTTTGTCATTAGCTAGGTATGCCCCGGATGAGATAGACACCGAAGCCAAGAAGAAAGAAAGATTCCTGAATGGTCTGCATGACGAGATGCAGACAGTGTTAGTCAATATTCCCTTTGCTGATATTGAAGCCCTTGTCGACTCCGCTATCCAGATGGAAGGAAAATCAACCAGGCCAATGAGAACCGCAAGCGTCGCATGATGCATCAACCAGGAGCCCATCAGACCCCAAAGTATCGCCCAACCCATCTCCAGGATTTGCCCCAAGAACCAACATACCCCCTATGACCCGTCCGACCTATCCCAACCGTGGAAACCCTAGAACCGGAGGAAATCACAACAACCCCGGCAATTCTAGCAATTTCACCCGTGCCCCACCCAAGTTCAACACCAACCATGCTACCGCCAACCCCAATACTGCCCCGAGGACTGGAAGCAATGTTGTGCCTGTCGCAGCCAAGGACAAGTCACAAGTGACCTGTTATGACTGTGGAAATAAAAGCCACTATTCCAACGAGTGCCCCAACAAGAAGAAAGCTACAGCCCCTAATACCAATGTCCTAGCTCAGCAGCAGCGTCGTGTCCAACCAGGGAGAAGATTTTCCCCAGGAAATTCACTCAACCGCAATGGCCGTCTTTTTCTCATGCATGCTGAAGAAGCTCAGGAAGCGCCAGACGTCGTGCTGGGTATGTTTTCTGTTAATTCGGTACTTGCAAGAGTGTTGTTTGATTCTGGTGCATCGCATTCATTTGTCACCAAAGAATTTGCCTGCACTAGTAAAATTCAACCAACCAAACTGAAGCATGCGATGATTGTACAAATTCCCGGATCGACCACCAAGGCTAGGCAAATCTGCAGAGCCGTCCCTATCCGAATCCATGGCATAGATTTTTATTCTAACCTAATAGTACTCGGAACTAAAGGTTTGGAAGTAGTACTAGGAATGGATTGGATGTCCAAACATAAAGGAATGATTGACTGTGCCAAGAAATCCATTACCATGACCAGTACCGCCGGAGTATCAGTCGAGCATATATCTGAAACCTTACCTCGCCAATTCAAGTGTAACAAGAGTCTAGCCCAACCTACCATTGACCAAGTTCGGATAGTCTATGAATACCCCGATGTATTTCCAGATGTTTTGCCTGGTATGCCCCCAGATAGGGATATCGAGTTTATCATCGAACTAATCCCCGGAACAGGACCTATAGCCCAGAGACCCTATAGTATGAACCCATCAGAACTAGAAGAACTGAAGAAGCAGTTGGACTCCATGTTAGAAATCGGATTGATTCAACCAAGTGCGTCCCCATGGAGGTCACCTGTCTTGTTTGTGGACAAGAAGGATGGAGGTAACCGTTTGTGTACGGATTATCGAAAGTTGAATGATGTCACCATCAAGAACAAGTACCCCTTGCCCAAGATAGAGGATTTGTTTGATCAGTTCACAGGTGACTAGGTGTTTTCGAAGATTGATCTTAGAACTGGCTATCATCAACTCAAAATTCGTGCAGAGGATATTCCAAAGACTGCCTTTACCACCAGATATGGATTGTACGAGTATACAGTCATGTCTTTTGGATTAACCAATGCCCCCGCTTATTTCATGAACCTCATGAATAAGATTTTTATGGACTTCCTGGATAAGTTTGTCGTTGTTTTCATCGATGACATTCTGATTTATTCCAAATCGGAAGAAGAACATGAGCTACACCTAAGGACCATTCTTGGAACCCTTAGAGAGCATCAGCTGTATGCAAAATTTAGCAAATGTGAATTCTGGTTACAGGAAGTAGGATTTCTCGGTCACATTGTATCAGTCGGAGGAATTGCTGTTGACCCTGCCAAAGTGAAAGATGTGGAAGATTGGCAAGCCCCAACCACTCAAACCCAAGTTCGTGCTTTTCTCGGATTGGCGGGATATTACCGCAAATTCGTAGAAGGATTCTCTAGTATCGCCCGACCCATGACCCAATTGCTGAAGAAGGACAAGAAGTTTGAATGGACAGACAAGTGCGAAGCGAGTTTTCAAGAACTCAAAAGGAGATTGATTTCCGCCCCAATCTTGATCATGCCGGATATCACGAAGCCCTTCGATGTGTTTTGTGACACATCCAAGATCGGTCTTGGATGTGTGCTAATGCAAGAAGGCAAAGTTATATCCTATCTATCGCGACAATTAAAGCAACATGAACAAAACTACCCAACCCATGACCTCGAACTCATAGCCGTAGTTCTAGCCCTGAAGACATGGAGACATTACCTTATGGGAAACCGTTGTGAGATTTATTCGGATCACAAGAGCCTAAAGTATATATTCACTCAGAAGGAGCTGAATATGAGCCAGAGAAGATGGATTGAGCTAATCAAGGATTACGACCTGGACATTCACTATCACCCTGGAAAAGCCAATGTAGTAGCCGATGCCCTTAGCAGATTGCCGTGCCGCTTGAACTCCATGATTTTGAAGGAGCAACCAAGTTTGCACAAAGAGATGGAAGATTTTCGAATAGAGTTAGTAAGCGAAGGATTTTTGGCTAGCATAGAACTTCAGCCCACTTTGATCAGTCAGGTTAAAGAGGCACAGAAAGGAAATGCTAGTATCGACGGAATTAAACGCTGTATAGGTACAGGCAAGTACCCGGATTCACCGAGGACGAAGAAGGAGTTTTGTGGTACAAAGGACGCATTTGTGTACCAGCAGATTCTGAGTTAAAAGAAGTTATCTTGAAGGAGGCTCATGATACTCTTTATTCTATCCATCCCGGAGGAACTAAGATGTATCAAGATTTGAAAGAGCAATTTTGGTGGCATAAGATGAAGAGAGAAATCGGAAGCTATATTGCCAAGTGTGATATATGTCAGCGAGTCAAGGCAGGACATCAAAGACCAGCTGGATTGTTGCAACCTTTGAAAATTCCGGAATGGAAATGGGATTCTGTAGGAATGGACTTTATCACTGGACTACCTACTTCTAGTAGGGGAAATGACTCTATTTGGGTCATAGTGGATAGATTGTCCAAAGTCGCCCATTTCTTGCCCGTCAAAACTACATATCAGAGTTCGAAGCTAGCAGAGTTGTACATCGCTAGGATCGTTAGTTTGCACGGAGTCCCCAAGAACATCGTATCGGATCGAGGAACTCAGTTTACCTCGAGATTCTGGAAGAAGGTCCAGCAAGGTTTAGGAACCCGCCTAGATTTCAGTACCGCGTATCACTCTCAGACCGATGGACAAACGGAGCGAGTAAACCAAATACTCGAAGATATGCTTAGAGCATGTGTGCTAGAATATGGATCCAAGTGGGAAGACTGTCTGCCATTTGCAGAATTTTCCTACAACAATAGTTACCAAGCCAGTTTGCAAATGGCGCCCTTTGAATTCATGTACGAAAGAAAGTGCCGCACCCCTTTGAACTGGTCGGAAGTAGGAGAGAGTCAAATTTTCGGACCCGACATCCTACGAGAAGCAGAAGAGAAGGTTCACAAGATTCGAGAGCACCTCAAGACAGCCCAATCCCAACAAAAGAGTTACGCCGACAAGAGACGTCGAGACCTCGCCTTCAACATTGGAGACTTTGTTTATCTGAAAGTGTCGCCATTGAAGGGAATGCAGTGTTTCCAACTCAAGGGAAAGTTAGCCCCCAGATATATCGGACCTTTCAAAATTTTGAACCGTCGCGGAGAAGTATCGTATCAACTCGAGCTACCATAAGAGATGTCAGCGGTGCACAATGTGTTCCATATCTCGTTACTTCGCAAATGTCTCGAAGTCCCCGAGAAGACCGAAGTGTTCAAGAATATCGATCATAGGACCATAGAGATCAATGATGACCTGACCTATCCCGAAGTACCCATCCGTATATTGGAGGAAGCCTTTCGTACTACCAGGACCCGAAGCATCAAGTTTCTCAAGATTCAGTGGAGCAACCACACAGAAGAGGAAGCTACCTGGGAACGCGAAGATCACATCAGGACGGAGTTTCCAGATCTCTTCAAATCCTAGGTAATCTTTTCGTCCTTTTTCAAATCTCGGGACGAGATTTTTTTTAAGGGGGGAAGGTTTGTAACATCCCAAAAATAACAAACTTAGATCAACAAAACACTAATCCTCAAGTTTAGGGTTAACAAAAACTTTTCCAAAACAATTCATGAATGCATGTATATGTGTATGCATGGATTTTGAATTTCTTTAAAACCCACCTTGTTTGTGTGATCCATTGCTTGTAAAATGTTTCTTAGGTGAAAAGAACATCATCTAAAACATTCCCCACACTCTTCCTAAAGAAAAATAAGTCAAAACAAATATATTAAGTGAATGGTCATTTTGACCAATTTAACTCCCATGCCTACTTTGGCTATCTCAAACTTTCAAAACCTAATAGAAACTTTTCTGGATCTTTGCACCCCTTGAATGTACTCATAACCAAGTATCAAGGCCCACTTTGTGATCATCCAGAAACTTTCAAATGCATGGTTTAAATGACAACTCAAAATTGAATCGTCTTCATATGGGAAGATCCCACTTTTTCAAAACCCACCCAAACAAGCTCAACTTTCAAAACCCAAGCATCTGCAGACTCACCAGAACCAATCTAGCAAACCCACCAAAAATCATTTCAAAATTCAAAACTTGATTTCCTGCGGCCATTTCATCAAACAGGTTGCAGACACAAATCAAACAAAACCACAAACACTATAGTGTGCAGTGTTTTGAGCCTAACTTGTTCCCTAGTTATCTCTCACACAATCCAGTAATTCATCTAGGAAGTTTAGCCAGGCACTAGCACCCCTGTGAGCTTGCCTTTGCCATTAATGGTGAAAAGCCGAGCAACCCCATGTCACCCCAATGTGGACAGCAAGCTAGGAGCAGCAGCAAGCCTAGCCAGCGTGTCTGGGAGGCAGCCCACCGTCCACCGCAACTGCTTGTCCCAGCCGCGAGCGTTGCCAAGCCATGGACCACGCGCACAAGACATGCACATACCATGCCGAGCGTGCGCCAGAGCGCCACCCTCGACCATCACCCACAGACCGCGCGCCGCCCTCACCGCGCGCAAACACGATCACCACTGACCCAGGAGACCGCCAGACATCCCCGTTTGCCGCCCCGTGCCATACAGCCACCTCCCGCCGTTGATGACGCCGCCTCTGCCGCGCAGAGCACCGCCCGTTCTAGACAAAACCACACCGCCCCATGCCTCGCGACCATGTCGTTGAGCATCGCCAGGAGACACAGCACCGTCCCCTACCCTTGCCCATGCCATTAGCTGCCTGTAACGTCGCCTCCGACGAGCTCACCTTGAGCCCCGACGGTCCCCTCGCTCGACTATAAATAGAGGCCACCCCCGCACGATTTCTTCACACCATCTCACTCCCCTCTCCTCGCTGATCGTGCCACACCATTCTCAGAGCAAGGCGAGCACCACCTCGCCGGAATTTCACTGAAGCCTGCCGCTGCCGGAGAAGAAGGGAGCCAGCGATTGGAGCCGCCCCAGGAGGAGCCACCGGTACCAGGAGGTTCCCCGTCGTCGACTTCGTCGTTCGCCCGCCTCGCCGACCCTCGCCCGTACCCCGGTGAGCCCCCGGCACCCCTCACTGGCCGCGCTAGGTTTGGTTCTCGTCGGAGATGTCTCGTGTCGACGATGACCCTCAGCCGTTAGATTAGAACCAGATCGAACGAACCACGTTTGCCCATACCGCTTCGCCTGGCCCCGTGTCACTGACGAGTGGGGAAACCCACTTAAGCAGCCCGCGGGAGCACTGCGCTTAGCAGGCCGGCCCGTTAGAATTTCCCGCGCAGCCCAGCAATTCAAATCAAACCTTTGCTTTTAATTTCAAACACACTTCTGTACCCAACTTCAAAAATCAACCCAGATCGATTTAGTACACCAAATTAGATGAAACCAATTTTGTTGGAAAGGTCTGTGAATGCTTAATCGAAGCCCGTTGGATTCAAGTCATTTGGATCTGTGGATCACCCATAGCAAAAATAACAAGGCAGAAGCTTTTCTGCATTCCAACATTTTTCAAATTTAAACCATAAAAGCTTTTGAGTTGATTCCAACTCTCAAAAATCACATTCAACCATACCTTTCAGAATATATAAAAATATATATAGGTTACTTGCAGAAATAATGTTCAAGGAATAAAAGAATTCTTCATAAGCATTTCTAGCCACTTTAATTAATTAAAATAAAAGGGTAAAACCTTATTAAATTGTGACACCACTTTAAATCACATTCCCATGGACTACAACATGTGGTGATGACATGTGTCAACATGATCCCATGTTTAGTTTGGAGAATATTAAATCTTAAGTAGTTTTTCAATGAGTAGAAATTACTTTTCTAACATAAAAAGACTTAAACCAATCCTTAACCTTGTAATGTTAGAGATGATGCTAGATCATCTATAGGACCCTTGTGTGTGATGATTGCAAGTAGTTAAGTATTGTTTGGTGATTGTGTACCTCGTATTTATTCGTAGACGCTAGTACCGACCAAGGCTACGAAGAGGAAGGAGGATACTACGAAGAGGAAGCCGAGGAAAACTTCAACCACTACTCTGCACAAGGCAAGCTTTACTAACCAAGTGACCCATGCAAGCTAACACTTGCAAGATACTATACCTATGCAAGCTTATATTGACATTGATTGCAAGCCTAATCCCACTAGTGATTGTGCAAGTTAACACTTGCCAGATACCCTATTGTTGCCACAAACTCATGCTTGTGATATGATTACTATATGCCTTAAGCGTATGTGACCATACCCACTTGCTAACCCAATCCTAGTTTTATGGCAAGCTTCTTACTTTATTTCTTTATCAAAGCTTACTTCGAGCCTGCTTAATAGTTTTGGTCAACACTAGACAGTTGTGCTGAAGGTTGCATAAAGAACATAAAATTTGGCCTAAGCTAGAAACCTTGATATCCGCGGATGATATAAGTTTGGACTTATTTGAAACCCCACTAGTTACCAACCACTATTAATACTACCCCCACCTGTAGATGCTAGTGCTAAGCATAAAACCTGATCAACTTTAGATGGGAATACTTGGTGGAAAAATGGTTATGAAAACCTTGGAATGATGGATCATTCTATTGAAATGTTTTGGACATGTGTTTCCAAACACTTGATGATTTTGGTGATGAAAATGTTGAGGCATGAGCCTTAGCCCTTTAGAAAACAAATGGTTGTCTGGATGCGATACCATTCCAATTTTATCGTACAACCACAATACCCGAAGATTGGGTAGGGCTTGACTGGAAACTTATATACCTTAGTATTAGTTCCCTCACGGCCAAGGTCTGAGCTGAGGCTACCTTGTGAAGATTGTCCACCTGTGTAGTACCCAAGATGACAGTGGTCATGGTTGGGAGGCCAAACTCACAGGAGAGGTGCTTATACTAGGGAGTGTAATTGAAAGGTTAGGATTGATTATCCGCATACTGAGTATGGTGAATTCAGGGTTTGTTCCTGACGTATGTATCGAATGTTGTGGTGAAAGTGTACAATCTCTGTAGAGTGTCAAACTATTCGAATAGCCGCGTCCACGGTTATGGACAGTTGGAGTGGCCATACTGTTCCCCCGTCAGACTTTTCAAAATGACTTATGAAACGACTTGAGACTTTGACGTGATCACAACAGAGTTGTGACCAGAAATACAAGATCCCACCTAGGAGTTATAAAAATGTGAACAGCTTGGGAACTTAGTAGAAATAAACCTGGCTTTTGCAAAACAACCTTAGAGCCTAGTGTCCTATTATCCAAAAACCCCTTTACTTGTTAGTATTAGTTTGCGAGTACTTAAAGAGTACTCATGGCTTTGTCCCTGGCTATTCCCATGGCCAGACTATGAAGAGGAGTACCTGGAGGATGGACCCCAGGAAGGTTATGACAACTAGGATCATCTCCCATCGTCAGCATTGCGTGTGACCCTGAAGATGGAGCCTCGCCTACGCTATCGTTATTATTATGTATTCCGCTACTTGATGTTGTATTAAGGACCGGATCATGAGATCCCTATTAGTGTAAGAACTTATGTATCGTTGTAATGGATGAAGTACTATGGTATCCAATTCTGTTATGTCTCGCAAAAATGGTAATCCTGGGATTGCGATGTATGGCATAACAGGCATCTAGGATTGAAAAATCCGGGTGTTGACATAGTGGGATGATAGGTTGGAACGCGTCCATTTGGTCTAAGGGAAGGCTTCTGAAAGGTCATGTCTTGGTGAAAATCAAGGCTTGTGGGGAAAGTGCACAACCTCCGCAGATGGAAGAATCTAAGTACTTAGCCATGTCCCTGGAAAAGGACAACTTTAGCATCAAGACATGGAAGCTATCAAGAATCTCCTCATCCCAATTTCTAAGTAAAACATGTGGGTGAACAAGGGTGAAGGACTCCAATGTCTATTGGTGGTTCCTTGGGAAAAGTTTTGACAAAGAAAAACTTACTGTTTTCAACTAATAGGCAAAACCTATTTTGCGCAAAGCAAGCCAAGCTACACTTAGCCAAATTGCATATAGTATCTATTCCACCTAAATTATACTAAGGTATCACTTGCCAATACTATTCCAATGTATTGACCCACTGTGGCTGTAACTTGTGATGTTGCAGGTTACTCTGATGAGGATTAGGAGTCATGAGTCTACACTCAACATGTTTGCCTGTGGCACATAAAGATGAAGACTTTTATCTATTTACTTATTTAAACTCTTGTAATAGGCCTGTGGCCATGGAGTTGTAATGACTATGTTGTCTCTGGATTGACTGTAATAATGACCTTTGTTTCTGTGTACTTCATCTTAAACTGTGGATGCTAGCATTGATCCAGGGTCTAGCGTTGCAATCAGAGGGATCCTTTTCCTTTATAAAGGAGGGATCTTACACACACGCCGCACCGCCATCGCCCACGATGTCTAGGAGGTAGCCGTGACCTCACCTCCCCTGCCTGTGCACGCCTCGACCAATGACCGACCGCGGAGACGCCAGCGCAGCCCGATCATGCCGATCCCCGCACGAGAGCGCCGAGCAATCCCGCGCGAACAAGCCACGCCTCGTTCTCTCCTTGCGCTAATAAGTTTGCCGCGACTCCAGAGACCTCCCAGACATGCTTGTTTGACCCCGTGAGCACCGTGACCACCGTACGACGTGACAAATGTCGACGGTACCACTGTAGAGCACGGATGTTCTAGAACAATGGAGACCGTGCCTCGCCGTGCCACTATGCGCATGACGACCGCCCTGAAGCACCACGTCGATCTACACCCTTGTCCATGCCGATAGCGCCCTATAACTACGTCGACGATGAGCCCGAGACATGCCGCCGTTTTCCCTTCGCTGCAGTATAAATAGAGCCCCTGCCTCAAAACACACACCATTCCACTCCTCTCTCACCCAGCAACCTCTCTGACCCGTTCCTAGAGCAAGGCGAGCACCACATCGCCGGAATTTCACCAGATCCCGCCGCTGCAGTGGAGAAGAGGAACCAGCGCTTGGAGCCACCCAGGAGCTGCCGTGACCACCAGCCGAATCACCGTCATCAACTTGCTCGTTCGCCCACCTCGCCGGACCTAGCTGGAGCCCTGGTAAGCCCCTGACGACCCCCTCCATAGCACTAGGGTTCAGTCTCGCGTGCCCCATGCGACGGAGATGATGACGCGAAGCCGTAGATCATGCTCTAATCCCGCGGCCCAGATTAGAGGATACCCTTTCGTTTTAACTGAGCCACTGACATGTGGGACCAACCTCGGTTCAGCCCGCTTTGCGCGCATTGCATAGTTGGGCCATCCCGTTTGTTTTTCCGCGCGTAGCCCACAGATTCAAACATAGATTTTTCTTTTATTTGAAAATCCTATACTATAAGTAACTTTGAAAATAAATTCAGAAAGATTCACCCAACCAAATTGAATGATATCAATTTTGTTAGAGAGTAGATGAAAATCTCTAATCACTGTCGTTGGATTCAAACAGTTTGGAGTTATAGATCACCCTCAGTAAAAATAATAAGATTGTAGCTTTTATCATGTCAAACATTTTTCAAAAATCAACCATAAATGATTTTGAGTTGATTCCAACTCTTAAAAATCACATTAGCTATGACCTATCTGAATATGTGAAAATATATAATTTTGCATCCAGTAGTATTGGACCAAAAATTAAAGAATGGCTTTATAGTCATTTCTAGTCACTTAAAAATTATTAAATGGCATTGTTAAACTTTGTAATTTAGGCCAACCTCTTTAAATCACGTTCTCAAATATTGTAATATGTGGTGATGACATGTGTCAATATGATCCCATATTTTAATTGGAGAATATTAAATCTTAAGTAACTTTTCAATGACTAGAAATTACTTCTCTAAAATAAGATAAATCAAATCTTGTCACTCATTTGCTTGTAGTAATAGAGATGATGCTAAATCATCTAGTGTGGATCCCTGTGTGATAAATAGAAGTAGTTAAGTATTGTTTGGTGATTGGGCACATCGTTTTTATTTATAGACGCTAGTATCAATCCGGTCTATGAGGAGGAAGAATACTACAAAGAAGATGAAGAAAAATACGACCATCTTACCAACCAAGGAAAGCTATACTATGCAAGATAGAGCTATGCATGCACACTCGTTACCCCCTTGATTATACCAATCCCAAGTTTTAACTGCAAGCTTTATCTTTTTATCCTTTTTGCAAAGTTTCTCAAGTAGTTAATTAATTGGTGATTAGTGGAAAATTAGCAAAGATGTCGTCAAGAGCTTATAACTTGATGTAGGTAGTTACACTTGATTATCATCCCTCAATAGTGACACCCTCATTGATAGATGCTAGTGCTAAACTATTCTTGATCACTATAGATGGGAACAAATGATTATGAAAACCTTGGAATGATGAGTCATTCTATTGAAACGTTTTGACATGTGTTATGGAGCACAATGAGTTGAAGATGGTATTGAATGAAGTATGTGCCCTGAATTTGATAAAAACTAATAGTTGGGTTCGGATGCGATACCATTCCAACTTTAGTGTACAACCCCAATACCCGCGTTTTGGGTAGGGCTTAACTGGAAGTTTATGTGCCTTAGTATGCGTTCCCTCGCGGAACGAGGTGAGCTGAGGATACCTTGTGAATATGTATGCCCACCTGTGCAGTTCCCAGGATGACAGATGGTCATGGCTGGGAGGCCAAACTCATAGGGGAGGTGCCTATACTAGGGTGTGTAATTGATAGGTTAGATTGATTATACGCATACCAAGTATGATGATTCATGGTTATTCCTGACGGATGTATGGAATGTTGTGGTGGAAGTGTACCACCTATGTAGAGTGTTAAACTATTCGAATAGCCGCGTCCCTGGTTATCGACAGTTCGATGGCCATACGGTTCCGTTGTCAGATGTTTTCAAAATGACTTGTAACTTGAAGTATGACTTTGACTTGACACCACAAGGTTGTGAACATGAACTAGGTTCCCACTTAAGCAATCTAGAGAACTAAAGTTAGGTCTTTACTACCAAATACTTGTGAAATATAATTGGCATGTTGCAAACAAACCTAGAGCTTAGGACCCCCTACTAGAGTGGCAGTTTATGTTAGTGATAGTTTGTGTGTACCTTAAAAGTACTCATGGCTTTGTCCCTGGCTATTCCCATGGCCATACTACGAAGGAGAGTACAAGGAAGATGGACAGTAGGACACCTTCGATAACTAGGATCATCTCCCATCGTCAGCATTGCCTGTGACCATGAAGATGGAGCCCCTAGTATGCTATTATTCCGCTGCTTTGATTTGTAATCAGACTTGATCATGAGATTAATTATTTGTAAGACTATTATGGTTTGTAATGGATGATGTACTATGCTATCAATTCTTTTATGTCTCACAAAAATGGTAATCCTGGGATTGCGATGTATGGCATAACAGGCATCTGGGATTAAAAATCTAGGTGTTGACACATATCCATTATTCTGGTTTTTATGCTTGACCTTTTGTGAGTCAGAAGACCCTTAGCCAGAACCATGCGCTTAGGTGATGATGCCTAATGGAACCGTCAAGAACCTAAGCATAAAATCGCCGGCTTAGAGTGTCGAAAGTCACTACTCCAGAATCCACATAAAGACTAGAAAACGTGTATACTAGAAAACTTAAGCTAATGCCCGTAGGTGGAATTTTCACAATTGCAAATTGCAAAGCTTGTGTATAAAGGGTTTTATATGATCTAAAAATGAACACTAAAGGAGGTAAAAGACTCAGGCATATAATGGTACATAGTATATAAAAAAATATGCAAAGTGTAAAGGGATATAGCTGTGGTTTGTTCCATGGCCGATCAATCTCCGGGTAGTCTTCATCCAGGTCATGTCGCTTGCGCTTATGATCCTCATTTGGCCTATCCTTTAGCTAACGATTATTGATGAGGTAATAGGAACCATTGAGCAGCGGATTTCTTATGATGAACGGTCCTTCCTATGGCGGGGATCATTTGTGTGAAATTTTCTTCTTAAGTCGGAGCAATAGATCCCCCTATTTAAAGGAGCGATGCCTAACACGAAGATTATGCTAGCTCTGTAGCTTCTGCCGGTAGATGCCAAAACGCGTTCCTCCTTGAGCAGGTCCATAGATAAGCGTATGTATTCTTCAGCACCATCCTCGTCGTAGGCGGCAACTCTTGGTGCATCGTAGAGGATGTCAGATGATAGGACCGCTTCTTCTCCATATACTATGAAGAAGGGGGTGTAGCCGGTAGATCTATTGGGAGTAGTTCTTAAACAACACAAAACAAATGGCAATTCCTCCGCCCAAGCCCCAGTTTCTCTATTGCGGTGACCCATCATACCACTGCATGACGTAGTACACTATAGTCATTGGCATAACACCAATGAAACACCGTTCACTAGTATAACATCCCTCAGAGTGGTACAACAGAAACACAGCAGGTCCAAGAAATGACTATAGGTTACAACTCAACTCTTTACACAAGATCTAGAGAACACTCTAGGTTAAAGAGAGAGAAAGAAACTTCTTACAAAGAAGAATTAGAGATAATGTAGGGGTTCCAATCTTTAATAAGATAGAGCCCCCTGTGTTTACAATGCTAGTCCCTGGATCAATAGCTAGCATCCACAGTTAAGATGTAATATCAAGATACAAAGGTCATAATATAACTTTATAACCAGGAATAACATAATTTCATTACATCATACATAGCTCATTTGGCTATTACATTATATTGCAGCGGAATAACTATAGTCATGGGGTCCTTCATTTTCAAAGTGCCACAGGCAGATGTTGGTTTTAGACTTTGTAATCCTAATTAAACAATCTTCACTAAAATCAATCAACCTGCAACATTACGAGTTACAGCCACAAGGGTCAATACATTTGAATTGTATTGGCAAGTTTCACTATTATGTGGAATATAAGTGGATCCTATCATTACATGCATATTTGGCTAAGTAGAGTTTAGGCTCATTTTCATAAAGCAAAGTTTATCCTAACTTTTCAAAATGGTTTTGGTCC
The DNA here is from genome assembly GCA_910589765.1 of Avena atlantica. Taxonomy (NCBI): domain Eukaryota; kingdom Viridiplantae; phylum Streptophyta; class Magnoliopsida; order Poales; family Poaceae; genus Avena; species Avena atlantica. Next base: position 121,061,163 of record OU342734.1, on the reverse strand, counting down.
TTTGTCAAATCTTCTTTTCCAAGTTCCTTGAACTCCTTGGTAGAAACACAAGTGTTCAAGTCCTTGTCAAAAATCTCTTGAGCTCCTTGGTAACACCAAGTGCATCAAGTTTTATTAAAATCTCTTGAGCTCCTTGGTAACTCCAAGTGCATCAAGTTTTATTAGTTTTCTTTTAGAAATTAGAATGTCGAGATCTTCCATAGCTTCAGGCCTTAGTTGCTCAGTATTGTCCATAACCGGGGACACGGCTAAGTACTTAGAATTTGATCTTCTGCAGAAGTTGTACACTTTACCCACATGACACAATCTCGTCTTGACGCCACCAGTGGCCGCTGGATAAGTACTCACCAAAATGGAGTACCGGCAGATCGAGAATGTGACAAAGTCTTTCCATAGGAGTCCTCCTAATACAAAATGCTAGCTTGTCTACCAGGCACAAATGTAGGGTTGCTGCCTTACACAAATCTAGTTAACCTGAAGATGCCAATGCATGGGACTACCACTATGTAGTTGACTAAGCCAGAGCCCATTTAGCATGTGGCTGTACACGGAAGCCACTGTACGAGAAACATGTTCAATCTCTAAGTTTCCTGGGTGGTTTCCTTTGGAGCACAACACAAAGAGATTGCCATAGTCATGGTTCCTTTTGTTGCCACCTTCTCCAATACTCAAAGTATCCTTGGCCACCCAGGTGGTTCATTGAGTCCTTGTTTTATTATACAAAAACACAAGCCCTTTTTCTCAACTTCATAAAATCTCAACATGTATCTCTTTTCAAAATATAGCATGGCTAAGCTTGTATCAACTACATTGTTTTCACTAAGGAATGTATAGGTAATCCTATTAGGATTTAGCATAGCATAAGTATAAAATTATTTTCATGCATGTTTTCAAAAATCCTCTAAGTATAATGAAAATAGTAGGACTTTAGATGATAGTGTCACTTGTCTTTTTGGAAGGGAATGATGGCTCACTCCTTGCTCTTTCTAGTCTCACACTTTGCTAATTTCACTACAATCAATCAAGCAAACACCAAATCAACTAGCATTCCAAATAATCAAAACAACATTTCACACACACATAAAACTATGGAATTTAATCATGCATGCAAGCATGCAAAAGATAGTCCTATTTGTAAAGATGGTCTCCACTAGGCTTCTAAACTTTTTAAGTTCCAAATTGGTCATTTACCAAAATGGCAAAGTCATTAGTTAGAGGGTTTTGCCCAAAAACTATTTTAAAATCCATTCAACATTTTATGAGGTGGAAACTGGTTTTATCAAAGCAAAACTTTATGTTTTTCACCAAATGAGTTGCTATTGCAAAACTTGGTGTTTTGGGTCAGTAGGTTTGGTCCAAAACATTTTCCCAAAGTTTTCTTTACAAAAACATTTTCATAATAAAAATCAATAATTTTATTTGGCTAGAAAATGGCTAAGTCAATTAATCCAACCTAAATTTTACCAAAATCATTTTTTTACACCAAGGGTTGGTTCCTAGGTTCAGTAAGGTCACAACAAACCATTTTGCAAAAGTTTTAATCCAAAAATCATTTTTAAACAATTTTTCTAATCCAAATAAGCACACAAATGATTCTGTAAAAACAAGCAAATTAACAGATACTATTTACTAAACTAATTCCATAGTTGTCTAGGGCTTGTTCTCCTGAATCCAACGACATAAAATTTGTAATTTTTGGACGTGTGGTTTGAAAGTTACAAGGGTTTCAAAATGGTATTTAAATCTGGTTCCAAAATCTGTTTTAAACAGAACAGGGGACACGCGGCGCACCGTGATTGGTCGGTACCGGTTCGTGTGGATCGCATAGCTGCAGACCGTTGGATTAAAAGAGATCTGTGTGGCTCTGATCAACGCATACCCCTTCGCTCACTTTCTTTCCTAGCCGATGGATGACGATCTAACGGTTCCTATCAACTAGCCAGGAACTGGCGGCGAGATGTTACCGGCGAGCGGCGGAGCGGCCAGATGGCGGCGGCGCTGGCGATACAGGAAGCAAAGGAAGGTGGGGAGATACTCACAGCGTTCGCAGAGACCTGGGGAAACTCAAGGTGGTGCCGTTTTGTCGAGGGGTGCACTGGGTCGGGTTTGATTGCTCGCCGGAGTGGAGCTGCGCCTCGGCTTTGCTCAGTCGTCGTCGAGGACGGCGCTAGGGATCACCCAGAGGGAAACGAAGTGCATGGTCAGATGCGCCAAGACACGGCAAAGGTGTGTGCGTGAACGAGAGGGGTCGGGGTTGTCTGGTTTACCAGAGGGGCTCGACGGAAATGAGGCAGACGGCGGCGAGGTCAAAGCTTGACGAAGGTGGTGCTCTGGGGCGCCCGCGGTAGAACAGAGGGTGCTGAGAGATGCGCCAGGGAGTGGAGTAGATGTGGGATTGGTCGGGGAGGTAAGGAGTGGTCAGGCTTAGCCGGAATCGGCCGAGAACTTCGTCGGAGACGGCGGCGGTGCAGAAGAAAATTGCGACGGCCTGGTGGCTCTCGAGGCGTGGGGTTTGGGGGAAATGAAAGAGGAGTAAGGGGGGTTTTATCACGCGTGATCACTGTGGATTTTAATCGCGGCATCAAGGCGAATTAAGCCGAGGAATCAATGGCAGGGCGGGAGAACGGTCGATGCGGGTGAGAAAGATGAACAGGAGGAGTGGGGTCGGTCGGTCAGTGGGAAAACGTTTCAAGTGGGGTCCTCTGGTCAGCGTCTGTGCGGGTTTGTTACTGCGTGCGAATCGTTTTCTTTCGGGGAGAAAAACTAGGCTGGCTCTGGGCCTTAGTGGGCTGATGTGTTGGGTCTGGTTCAAATCCATTTTTTTTTCTGTCTGCTGACTTTTTTTCTTTTTATATTTCCCAATTCTGTTTTGAATTTCAAATAATCAAACAACATCCAAATCAATTCAAACAATCAAACAATTGTAATGAGACTTTGGTTCTGTTTATCAACATAAACCAAATCTCAAATTAAAATAATATTTCTATTCATTTTTAGGATCTATTTTAATAATTAAATAAAATAGCCCTTTAGTTATTTAATCAAAATAGGGTTTGATTTATTTAATAAAATCTCCATTTGAAATCCAAATATTTTCAAAACCAAATCAGTAGGTTTTATTTGGAAATAAAGAATATTTGGAAACTTGTTTAAAACAAAATAACCTTTTATTTTAGGGTCCATTATTAATTAATTACAATAGACCTTCATTATAAAATCAACTAGGATTTATTTTATTTAAAATATTTATTTTGAAATCTAAAATAAAACCAAAACACTTCTTTAGGTTTTAATTAAGAAAATAGAATACTTAGAAAACTTATTTAAAATAATTTAATAAGTTTTGATGTTTTAATTAAAATGGTAAAACCTTTTATTTAAATAAAATTGGATATTAAATCCTTATTAATTTATTTAAATAAACCTTTGCTATTTTTATTCAAAACAAAATGTTTTAATTCCAAAGCTTGGCCAAGGTTTAATTTGACTTTATAAAATAATCTTTATTTATAAAACTTTCATTTCTATTGAAAACCAAATCCTTTTATTCAAAGATCCAAAATAGTAATTCCAAAAATATTTTAATTTCCTTTATTTAAAATGTTTATCTTTTTAAATCCCTTTAGGATTTTATTTAATTCAAATGGGTTTGAAGTTCCAATTGAATTCAAAAAGTTTCTTCTGGCCCTGAAAATCAAACAAGTTTTATTTTATTCATTTATTTTCACATTACAAGATTTGGAAAATCTTGGGATGTGACAGGCTACCACCCTTAAAATAAATCTCGTCCCAAGATTTGGAAAGGCTTGGGTTACAAGTAGGCTCAAATAACTAGGGTACTACCACCCCTAAAAATAAAGTATCATAGGGTTACATTGATGGCTCTCTTGGCTAAAAGTTTAACTCAATAATCAGACAAGGAATCCTTATTTGACTCTTCTGAGTTTTCTAAATCCTGACATCCACTTCTTCTATCTCTTCAAAGTTTCCATTCAGGTCAATGTGGTTCACATGTCCTTTTTGGGTCACATTGGAATCATTTCCATTGGCTCTTCTGGCATCCTTTTTCTTTTTCTTCTCTGGACAGTCTGATGCATAGTGTCCAAGTTCCTTACAATTATAGCATTGCAACTGGCTAATGTCCTTTTTCCTATATGTGTCATGTTGGTTCTGACCAAGGTCATCTCCATTGTCAGTATCATTTCCATTATTCTCACTTTCATTGTTGTTGTGGTGATACTGATGTGGTTCAGAATCTTCATTGCTCTTTCTGTATGAATGCTTCTTCTTTGATGATCCTGAATAGTTCTTGAGTTTATGTTTCCTCTTTATGTTCTCCACTTGATTTATCTTGTTTTCCAATATTGTCGCTTTGTCACAGAGTGATTGATAAGTTGGGACATAGGCAACAGCTAGCTGCAGATTCAACTCATTATTAAGTCCTTCAAGAAATTTATCCTTTCTCTTAGCATCAGTATCAACTTCATCCGGTGCATAGCGTGCCAGATTGTTGAATTCTTCAATATATTCAGCCACACTGAGGTGTCGTTGTTTCAGATTGTGAAACTCATTTTTCTTCAAGTACATTACTCCAGGTGAGATGTGAGTGGTTCTGAATCCTTCTTCAAAAATAGCCCAAGTCACATCTTCAAGGGGAGTGGTGATTTGAAAGTTGTCCCACCATGTTGCTACTGGTCCTTCAAGCAGAAATGCTGCAAACCTTACTTTTTGTTCATCGGTGCAACCAACAGTTACTAAGTCTTTGTTTACTGAACGCAACCAATCATCAGCTTCCATTGGATCAGTTGTTCCAGAAAACCTTGCAGGCCTAAGTTTCAGAAACTTGGTGAGCATGTCAAGTGCTGGAGGATTATTCTGATTGTTGTTGTTGTTGTTGTTATTCAAATTCTGTATGAATGTGGTCATCTGCTGCATCAACTGTGTCTGAGATGCCATCATCTGTTGCATCTCAGGGGTGATGTTGTTGTTTTGGTTGGGGTTGGCACGACGGGGAGGCATCTGTTGGTTTGATAGGGATAAGTATTGGTGGATATGTTTTTAAGAAAATTCCTAACACACAACTCAAAACAATCAAGTTCAATCAAACAATCAAACCATCAAACATTCAACAAGCAACCAATCACTTAACAACTTATGAGTTTAACTCATGAGTTGAAGGGAACAACAAGTTTTCTTGAAATAACAATTTAGTATGATCATAACTCATAGGACAATATGATCCATACACTAACTTGATATTAATGTCTTTGGTAGGCAATCTAATGTCTTCTTGGTTTTCACTAGTAGTCCTTAGTGATATCCAAGTTGGAAGTCCTTGGTGAACATGCTGAAGATGTTGAAGTCATTAGAGTTGAAGAAGTTGAAGAAGTCCTTTGCACATGTGTAGTCTTTGGCCATGGGGTAGGGTTTTCCATCAAGTTGAAATAGATGAGAAGTAGAGTTGAAACCAAAATGGTTGAGGAAAGGGTTTACAAGTGTTTTTGTAAATAAGTTTTTGTAACAAAATACAACTCCTATTTTTCTAAGGGTTTTTGTCCAATCCTAGGGTTTACAAATCCTACAGGCAACACAATGCTCTGATACCATCTGTAGGTGTTCCAATCTTTAATAAGATAGAGCCCCCTGTGTTTACAATGCTAGTCCCTGGATCAATAGCTAGCATCCACAGTTAAGATGTAATATCAAGATACAAAGGTCATAATATAACTTTATAACTAGGAATAACATAATTTCATTACATCATACATAGCTCATTTGGCTATTACATTACATTGCAGCGGAATAACTATAGTCATGGGGTCCTTCATCTTCAAAGTGCCACAGGCAGATGTTGGTTGTAGACTTTGTAATCCTAATCAAACAATCTTCACTAAAATCAATCAACCTGCAACATTACAAGTTACAGCCACAAGGATCAATACATTTGAATTGTATTGGCAAGTTTCACTATTATGTGGAATATAAGTGGATCCTATCATTACATGCATATTTGGCTAAGTAGAGTTTAGGCTCATTTGCATAAAGCAAAGTTTATCCTAACTTTTCAAAATGGTTTTGGTCCTTTGTCAAATCTTCTTTTCCAAGTTCCTTGAACTCCTTGGTAGAAACACAAGTGTTCAAGTCCTTGTCAAAAATCTCTTGAGCTCCTTGGTAACTCCAAGTGCATCAAGTTTTATTAAAATCTCTTGAGCTCCTTGGTAACTCCAAGTGCATCAAGTTTTATTAGTTTTCTTTTAGAAATTAGAATGTCGAGATCTTCCATATCTTCAGGCCTTAGTTGCTCAGTATTGTCCATAACCGGGGACACGGCTAAGTACTTAGAATTTGATCTTCTGCAGAAGTTGTACACTTTACCCACATGACACAATCTCGTCTTGACGCCACCAGTGGCCGCTGGATAAGTACTCACCAAAATGGAGTACCGGCAGATCGAGAATGTGACAAAGTATTTCCATAGGAGTCCTCCCAATACAAAATGCTAGCTTGTCTACCAGGCACAAATGTAGGGTTGCTGCCTTACACAAATCTAGTTAACCTGAAGATGCCAATGCATGGGACTACCACTATGTAGTTGACTAAGCCAGCTCAAGTGTTCAAGTCCTTGTCAAAAATCTCTTGAGCTCCTTGGTAACACCAAGTGCATCAAGTTTTATTAAAATCTCTTGAGCTCCTTGGTAACTCCAAGTGCATCAAGTTTTATTAGTTTTCTTTTAGAAATTAGAATGTCGAGATCTTCCATAGCTTCAGGCCTTAGTTGCTCAGTATTGTCCATAACCGGGGACACGGCTAAGTACTTAGAATTTGATCTTCTGCAGAAGTTGTACACTTTACCCACATGGCACAATCTCGTCTTGACGCCACCAGTGGCCACTGGATAAGTACTCACCAAAATGGAGTACCGGCAGATCGAGAATGTGACAAAGTCTTTCCATAGGAGTCCTCCCAATACAAAATGCTAGCTTGTCTACCAGGCACAAATGTAGGGTTGCTGCCTTACACAAATCTAGTTAACCTGAAGATGCCAATGCATGGGACTACCACTATGTAGTTTACTAAGCCAGAGCCCATTTAGCATGTGGCTGTACACGGAAGCCACTGTACGAGAAACATGTTCAATCTCTAAGTTTCCTGGGTGGTTTCCTTTGGAGCACAACACAAAGAGATTGCCATAGTCATGGTTCCTTTTGTTGCCACCTTCTCCAATACTCAAAGTATCCTTGGCCACCCAGGTGGTTCATTGAGTCCTTGTTTTATTATACAAAAACACAAGCCCTTTTTCTCAACTTCATAAAATCTCAACATGTATCTCTTTTCAAAATATAGCATGTCTAAGCTTGTATCAACTACATTGTTTTCACTAAGGAATGTATAGGTAATCCTATTAGGATTTAGCATAGCATAAGTATAAAATTATTTTCATGCATGTTTTCAAAAATCCACTAAGTATAATGAAAATAGTAGGACTTTAGATGATAGTGTCACTTGCCTTTTTGGAAGGGAATGATGGCTCACTCCTTGCTCTTTCTAGTCTCACACTTTGCTAATTTCACTACAATCAATCAAGAAAACACCAAATCAACTAGCATTCCAAATAATCAAAACAACATTTCACACACACATAAAACTATGGAATTTAATCATGCATGCAAGCACGCAAAAGATGGTCCTATTTGTAAAGATGGTCTCCACTAGGCTTCTAAACTTTTTAAGTTCCAAATTGGTCATTTACCAAAATGGCAAAGTCATTAGTTAGAGGGTTTTTCCCAAAAACTATTTTAAAATCCATTCAACATTTTATGAGGTGGAAAATGGTTTTATCAAAGCAAAACTTTATGTTTTTCACCAAATGAGTTGCTATTGCAAAACTTGGTGTTTTGGGTCAGTAGGTTTGGTCCAAAACATTTTCCCAAAGTTTTCTTTACAAAAACATTTTCATAATAAAAATCAATAATTTTATTTGGCTAGAAAATGGCTAAGTCAATTAATCCAACCTAAATTTTACCAAAATCATTTTTTTACACCAAGGGTTGGTTCCTAGGGTCAGTATGGTCACAACAAACCATTTTGCAAAAGTTTTAATCCGAAAATCATTTTTAAACAATTTTTCTAATCCAAATAAGCACACAAATGATTCTGTAAAAACAAGCAAATTAACAGATACTATTTACTAAACTAATTCCACAGTTGGCTAGGGCTTGTTCTCCTGAATCCAACGACATAAAATTTGTAATTTTTGGACGTGTGGTTTGAAAGTTACAAGGGTTTCAAAATGGTATTTAAATCTGGTTCCAAAATCTGTTTTAAACAGAACAGGGGACACGCGGCGCACCGTGATTGGTCGGTACCGGTTCATGTAGATCGCACAGCTACAGACCGTTGGATTAAAAGGTATCTGTGCGGCTCTGATCAACGCATACCCTTCGCTCACTTTCTTTCCTAGCCGATGGATGACGATCTAACGGTTCCTATCAACTAGCTAGGAACTGGCGGCGAGATGTTACCGGCGAGCGGCGGAGCGGCCAGATGGCGGCGGCGCTGGCGATACAGGAAGCAAAGGAAGGTGGGTAGATACTCACAGCGTTCGCAGAGACCTGGGGAAACTCAAGGTGGTGCCGTTTTGTCGAGGGGCGCACTGGGTCGGGTTTGATTAGTCGCCGGAGTGGAGCCGCGCCTCGGCTTTGCTCAGTCGTCGTCGAGGACGGCGCTAGGGATCACCCGGAGGCAAACAAAGTGCATGGTCAGATGCGCCAAGACACGGAGAAGGTGTGTGCGTGAACGAGAGGGGTCGGGGTTGTCTGGTTTACCAGAGGGGCTCGACGGAAACGAGGCAGACGGCGGCGAGGTCAAAGCTTGACGAAGGTGGTGCTCTGGGGCGCCCGCGGTAGAACAGAGGGTGCTGAGAGATGTGCCAGGGAGTGGAGTAGATGTGGGCTTGGTCGGGGAGGTAAGGAGTGGTCAGGCTTGGCCGGAATCGGCCGAGAACTTCGTCGGAGACGGCGGCGGTGCAGAAGAAAATTGCGACGGCCTGGTGGCTCTCGAGGCGTGGGGTTTGGGGGAAATGAAAGAGGAGTAAGGGGGGTTTTATCACGCGTGATCACTGCGGATTTTAATCGCGGCATCAAGGTGAATTAAGCCGAGGAATCAATGGCAGGGCAGGGGAGAACGGTCGATGCGGGTGAGAAAGATGAACAGGAGGAGTGGGGTCGGTCGGTCAGTGGGAAAACGTTTCAAGTGGGGTCCTCTGGTCAGCGTCTGTGCGGGTTTGTTACTGCGTGCGAATTGTTTTCTTTCGGGGAGAAAAACTGGGCTGGCTCTGGGCCTTAGTGGGCTGATGGGTTGGGTCTGGTTCAAATCCATTTTTTCTGTCTGCTGACTGTTTTTCTTTTTATATTTCCCAATTCTGTTTTGAATTTCAAATTATCAAACAACATCCAAATCAATTCAAACAATTCAAACAATTGTAATGAGACTTTGGTTCTGTTTATCAACATAAACCAAATCTCAAAATAAAATAATATTTCTATTCATTTTTAGGATCTATTTTAATAATTAAATAAAATAGCCATTTAGTTATTTAATCAAAATAGGGTTTGATTTATTTAATAAAATCTCCATTTGAAATCCAAATATTTTCAAAACCAAATCAGTAGGTTTTATTTGGAAATAAAGAATATTTGGAAACTTGTTTAAAACAAAATAACCTTTTATTTTAGGGTCCATTATTAATTAATTACAATAGACCTTCATTATAAAATCAACTAGGATTTATTTTATTTAAAATATTTATTTTGAAATCTAAAATAAAACCAAAACACTTCTTTAGGTTTTAATTAAGAAAATAGAATACTTAGAAAACTTATTTAAAATAATTTAATAAGTTTTGATGTTTTAATTAAAATGGTAAAACCTTTTATTTAAATAAAATTGGATATTAAATCCTTATTAATTTATTTAAATAAACCTTTGCTATTTTTATTAAAAACAAAATGTTTTAATTCCAAAGCTTGGCCAAAGTTTAATTTGACTTTATGAAATAATCTTTATTTATAAAACTTTAATTTCTATTGAAAACCAAATCCTTTTATTCAAAGATCCAAAATAGTAATTCCAAAAATATTTTAATTTCCTTTATTTAAAATGTTTATCTTTTTAAATCCCTTTAGGATTTTATTTAATTCAAATGGGTTTGAAGTTCCAATTGAATTCAAAAGGTTTCTTCTGGCCCTGAAAATCAAACAAGTTTTATTTTATTCATTTATTTTCACATTACAAGATTTGGAAAATCTTGGGATGTGACAGATAAACAACTGAAAAAATATTATACTAATAAGACTAGTATCTGAACTATAGGGCTTGCATTGCTGCTATAGCAATATTCTACAGAAATAGGTTCTATGGCAAGATATTATATTTCTATCTAATCAGTAACTTCGTCTTCACTTGAGTTGATGTATATGTTGACTTTCTTGACTTAATTGAAGAAATTTAGCTTCTGGTGATGATTTCTGGAGCATAGCTTGATGTAGACTTTGTCTTAATGGCTTCAGAATCTAGCAAGGGTTAAGAAGATACGTTGCGTACGAGCGTACTCAGCAAGTTCACTATAAAAGGAGTGTTTGATGCACTATATCTACAGCCACGGACCATAGGTCGTAGGCAATGCAAGTTTTCGTAAACATTTCTTCAAAGGTCGCTTTTATTCTAAAAAGCTATGTCTGCCAGCCTTCACGGGTTTACTAGAACTTTCATGGAGTTCCTTTCCTGCCGTGTTCATAGCTGCAGAGGTGCGTTACTTTACCCATGAGAGACCTTATGTAACATCCCTAAAATCGTGTTTTCAAAGTTTGCATATCGTCCATGCATTCATAATCATTTAGGGATCAATTTCAAAGTCATTACAAAAACAAAAGCATTTGGATGCTTATTATTTTATGTAAGCAAAGCATTGAAACAATCCTACTCTCTGATGAGAGATTAATTGTTTTAAACCAATATTGTTTGTTCATGAGTTGGTTTGGTTGTGTTCCAAAGCTTGGATAAAAATTTCAAAAAAAATATGGTTTTAAAACCATTTTCATATCTTTATTAAATCTTGGGAAAAGGCACCGTTTTATTTTTAAAACTCCAAAGGAACCAAGCAAGTTTGGTGAAACAACATGGTTTTATACTCAATAATGTGCAGGTTTCACTTTATAAAAATCCAGAACAAGTTTGAATTCAAACACTTTTGAAATCAATTGAATTGGATTACTAGAAATTCAAACAGAAAAAGAAAAAGAATAAAGGAATGGAAAAAGGCTTGCGCTAGCTTTTTAGCCCAACAGCAGACTCAGCCCAGCAAGCCCACCCGGGGTCTTCCTCTCTCTCTCTCACGCGACACAGACCTACCCCGCGGTCGCTGACTGGTGGACCCAAACACCACGCGGTCATCGTCCCCAAACCCCGCACCCCCCGACCACGTCGACGCCGCTGTTACCTCCATCACTGCCGCGAATGAAGCAGGCTTAATTGCCGATCAATGCCACACGATCTCCATGCTCCTCACTGGATATTTAACCCCCTCCCCTCTCCGCATCTTTCCCCCTCACTCAGCGCCTGTTCTCCGCCACCAGGCTGCCCACAATGCCACTTGCACCGCCCCGGTACCGAGCACCTCCGGCGACGCATTCCGGTGAGTACAGCGCCCCTCTTCGTCTCTGTTTCATGCGAGCGTGTACGCCTATCTTCTACACATCACCTCACACCATTCATTTGTTCTGCCATGCACCAGGACGTCGCCTTCGTCCACCTCTGCAAACAACAGAGCCACCGCTCAACTCCGGCGAGAAATACCGGTAACCTCCGAGCGCCCCTTGCTTCCTCTTTGACCATGTCGTGTTCGCCATGACCTTGCGCATCCTATGACACATCTGGTACGTGCTAAGGTGATCTACATCATCGGCAACATCTCCATCTGCAAGCACCCGACGATGTCCGCAAGTCCGACGAGCCCCAGCAGCCTCTACAGCGCGCCCCGACCCTGCCTGTTTGCACGTTGAGCTTCCTCGTGGCATCGCAAGTCTGGTAAGCCCCTCGGTTGTCCCCAGCCCCCTCTGTAGCCGCCGGAACATCACTGGCAGAGCCGCGCCGCCGCACCGCCGCCTCTAGCGCTGCCCATCTGTGGTCGCTTGATCAACAGCCGTCAGATCTAGATCCAACACATGCAATAGACTCACTTATCAAAGGGGTATGCGTTAGATCTGGCCGTGCGTTTTCATTTAGATCCTGTGGCTCTCGTCGATCGATCCAGCCGAATCGGTATCAGCCAATCAGGACATGACGCGTGGCCTGTTCTTTGTTTTAAAAATCTGAATTAGATCTATTAGTGATTCAAACTTGTAAAATTCATAACTTTTGATCCACACGTTCATATTTTACAAATTTTATATCATTGGAATCAGGAGAAAGAATGCTATCTGTTTATGCAATGTTTTTAATGTTTTGCTTCTGTAAAAGTGATTATTTTTGCAGAGACATTTATAGGCTTATTTTGAGTATAGAAATTATTTGAAAATGATTTAAAGATAAAATAAAGTTTATATAGTGTGTCTTGGACTTGTTTATGATTCAGTACTGTATACTTGTCTTGTTTGGTGTAGAAAATCATCACATGGCATTTGCATGCATTCATATATTTTTGTTTGTATATTTCTGATATGTGAATTTGGTGCCATTATTTTATGTGTATATTTTGGTGCTAATAGTGATTGTGGTTGTGAAGATTGTTGCTACTCCCCAAACTACCAAGGAAAGTGGTGCTTCATGTTTTATCCCTATATTTTTTACCTATGCATTAGAAATATTTTGTATAGGATTTGCATGATTATTTCGCTAAGTATCTATATGCTATGCTTGGGAAATCCTAGTAGTTGTAGCAATGTTAGAATTTCCTCTAAGTTAAGATACTTGCTATTGCCATGCTTAGCCTAGCTAGTAGCAACCAAGGGTGGATTGTATATTCATGCTATGAGAAATATTCTAAGTCTATGACTTGTGTTTTTCCTAATAAAACAACTAAGTGAATGAAACACCTGGGTGGAATGGAAAGATTGGTTTGTGTTGAGTGGTTACACAAGGCCCATTTCTATGTTTTACCTTGTGTATCACACTTGTGGAAAGCCACCCAGGAACAAAGGGATTTGAGATGCCAAATGTTAAGAAGCTTCTAGTGCAGCCACATGGCATTATGGGCTCTGCCTGGATCACATCGGTTGCAATAACTTAGCCATTTGGACAGTTGGTGGTAGTGGGATGATAGGTTTGGAGTGCATCCATTTGGTCTAAGGGAAGGCTTCTGAAAGGTCCTGTCTTGGTGAAAATCAAGTCTTGTGGGGAAAGTGCACAACCTCTACAGATGGAAGAATCTAAGTACTTAGCCATGTCCCTGGTATTGGACAACTTGAGCATCAAGACATGGAAGCTATCAAGAATCTCCTCATCCCAATTTTTCTAAGTTAAAACTTGTGGTTGAACAAGTGTGAAGGTTCACCAATTTTTATTGGTGGTTCCTTGGGAAAATTTTGTCAAAGAAAAACTTAGTGTTTTCAACTAATAGGTAAAACCTATTTTGAGCAAAGCAAGCCTAAGCTACACTTAGACACATTCATATAGTAACTCGATGTTAATATTCTTCTAAGGTAACACTTGCCAATACTATTCCAATGTATTGACCCACTGTGGCTGTAACTTGTGATGTTGCAGGTTATTCTGATGATGATTAGGGGTTATGAGTCTACACTCAACATGATTGCCTGTGGCACATGAAGATGAAGACTTATTTATATTGTTATGGTTAAACTCTTGTATTAGGCCTATGGCCATGGAGTTGTAAAATACTATGTTTGTCTCTGGAATGATATGTAATAATGACCTTTGTTTCTATGTACTTCATCTTAAACTGTGGATGCTAGCATTGATCCAGGGACTAGCATTGCAATCACAGGGATCCTTACATTTAAAAGGGAGGGATCTTACACCTTAGCCTTGTGGCACAACGAGTACATGACCTTTTCCATACTTCCTTGGTATGGGGCCCAGTCTAAGATCCAAGCCAATCACTGCCCCTTCGTGACCCCGCATGTCTCCTTGGTGTACACCATGCCCACCCATTGAATTACGGCAATGGTTTGTACAGACCGTTAGATGCCATAACTATCGTGGGACGTTGATGGTTCCCACCCATATGCTGCATATCCTCTACGAATTACCAATTAATATGCATGCTACGAGTGATAACAGCCACGACCTGCAAGAGGAAGAAGATACAGCTGACTTCTCTGTCCCATTCCAAATCTCATGGTTAACGCGTAATATACGGCGCAAGAATCACTGGCGACATTGGTTGTTAAGTCCTAGATAATATGTTCCTTTACCACCAGAACTTTCATAGTAGGTTATTACCTCATGGTAAATAACCTATAATCATATTATTATGAAAATAGTGTTTCCTGACCTTTTTCAAATGCAGGTGATGACAACACTGGATTTGTAAAATACTTTATAGAAAATAATCAAAGGACATGACCAAGTGTGAACTTGCCTTTTGTGATTGCAAGATTATGCACTCACGATCTTCAAGACAATATAATATCCAATATCTGAAATCAGCATCATTGGTCCGGTAAGGACTAATGTTTAAAGAAGCAACATGCTCTTATGCATAAGTAATGTAATGCAATTGATAAACGCGAATCCCGGGGATAACGTTTATCTAGAGTTTGGAAACTGGAAATGGTTCCTTTGGAATGTGTTGCCCTTTTAGATTAAGTTTCACACTTGTGCTTCTTATTAAGGCTTGTGAGTGTGTGTGAACAACACATATTTAGAATATCATACAACAATAATATACACACATATGTAATGCTACTCAAGATTGCTTGCACTATAGTTGTTTATCTTGAAATTTTACTTTACAAGTAATGTCACTTATAAAGAACTTAAGTGTTATCCATCCTAAGTATACAAGTAAAGTATAAAGTAATGTGATTACAATTAATTGTCATTTGTTGACTTAAGTGGCAAAAAGAATAACTTTTGAAGAAAAGATTTCTTTATTAAGGTTTAAACAATCCTGATAGTTTTTAGAATAGGATTAATAGAATGTGATTAATGTTCTTTATGCTAGCTTGAATAATCTAGACTTGAGATGCCCTAGGTCTAATTTAAATAGACCAAAGTTAACTACAAAACACATAACAAAAACTTTAGTATAATATTAAAAGTATTGTAGACTAAAGTAAACTTTAAAGACATAGACGGACTTAAGTATATTGCTTATGTTATTGTACTTGCTCATATTATAGAATTTCCTTAAATTTATTTAAGAATGGCATTACTTCTATTTGAGTAGTGGTTTCCTAACATTATAAATGTATAAAATGATTTATCTCCTTATAAGGGTGTGGTTATGGTTTGTGAATAAGTAAAAAATATTATTTACTACTTATGAATTATCTTTGGATTTAGTCCATGATAAAGTTGTGAGTGAAACAATGGTAAAAGGTTTTATTTTGTTGAAAATATCATGCTTGAAGATTTTATAATTGATAAGAATCTTTTTAGAAAATGATCTACACTTATAGTTGAATGATAATTCAATAAGATTGCATTTTTAAAATGTGTTGAACCATTTTCACTTCATATTATTAATATTTATTAGACTAATACTACTTATTAGACTCAATTGACTAATTTTAGAAATATTAGCAATTTTTATTTAACCTTAGATGAATTATCAATTAAGGAATTAGATTTAAATTCAAGCTATTAAAGTGTTTAAATTTTTATTTACGTCAAAAGTGGAATATTATATTTTTAACATGTAGTTATTATTTTTGTGATCATTTTGGTATATTACATTTATTTTTGTGATTTATAAATAATAAGATATGATTTTTATAAGATTTATTACTTTATAAATACGTAATAAATAACAAATATTTAATTAAGTGAATTAATAATGCATGATTATAGTTTTAAATTATAGTTCTAATTTTACAAGAATTTTGGTAGTTTATTTATATTTTTAAGATTTACAAATATTAAAATATGAATTTTCAAATTATTAATACTTCTAAAATCCTTATTAAATAATAATTATTTAAATTGTTGTCATAATAATGTTTAATAAAGGTTTAATGTTATAGATTTATTTTTCTAAATTTTTTCATATATTAAACATATTTTTCTGAATTATAAAACAAAATTTATTGAATTTACAAGATTTAATCATTTTATTACATTTTAGGAAATATTTATATTTGATCTTATAATTTTTTATCTATTTCCTAAATAGAAATACATTTTATACCGAAGCTACACCTACCCTAGTCATTGACTATTGGGCCAGTGGCCACATCACCCCTCACGTTAGTGAATGCACTTATTACCGGCCCTATTTCGACCCATAGCCAATGACAGATGGGACCAACACCACGTCAGATGCCACACGGGCAAGGACTGGGTCAATATGTTGAATTGGTCCAGGATGATGTGAGCATGATGTCATCTGAAGACGATCTTCAGATCGTCGATGTTCTAGCCGATTGAGAGCACGCGGGACACTGTGGATAGGTTGGATAGAAAGAGGAGACGAAGGCGAACCGAGGGGTGGCTAAGCCTCTCATTTTTTGGTCATCAGAAAGTAGTGCATGACGGCGACAGGTGGCGGTGCATGGCAACGCACGGTGGCAACTCGATATTGGAAGCAAATGGATCAACGGAAAGCAGTAGCATGGTCAGCATCTCACCAGGAAGCTCGTGGAAGGCTCGGTGAAGGAAATCGTGGCCAGAATCGAGATGGACGACGGCGGCCGGACTTCGGGAAGACGAGGTTGCCGAATCGATTTCAGGCGCCTTTTCTCAATTCCTTCGGCTAGGAGGCTCAGGGAAGTATGGCGGTTCTCATAGTATGCTTGTACTGCCATGGGGGAGGCTAGAACGCCGGGAATCGACAACAACCAGAGGCTAGGGTTTCGGTCTGGGGCCTAAATCGAAGAGGAAGAGGAAGAGATTGAGGATAAGTATGAGGGGATGCGAGTGCGGCGGTTTTATATCCGTCTTTGGAATACGACAGACGCCATCGTGCATCGCGGAACGAGGACGCCGACGGACGAGATCGGCCAGTCCACCTAGCTGCTTCACTGCTGCGAGGAAGACGACGATTGGCATTTTTTCAAAAAACCCCTACCATGATTTCAAATTCAACCTGTAGTCCTTTGGCGGTCCACCGGTTAGTCAGAGAGGAAGACAAGCTGGGCTGGCTATCGGGCCTTTGTGGGATGTAGTGTGGCGCATGCGAGCGACAGCAAGCGAAGAGGAAAGATGGGTCGTGGGCCAGATTAGACTGATGCCTCTTCTTACTTTATTTTTTTGTTTTCTATTTTGTATTTGCGGTGACCTAGCATACCACTGCATGTTTAGTACACTATAGTCGTTGACATGACATTCACAGAACACCGTTCTGTAAATATCACATCCCTCAGAGTGGTACAACAGAAACATTGCGGGTCCATATTACAAAAGTACACACATTATTATTATTACAATACGGGAAGTTCAAGACTTCCAAAAGATCCAACTTACAAACCAAATTATAAAGTCTTCAGCGGAGACTTAAGAGTAACAACTCTGACTAGCAGTGGGGCTCAACAGCTTATTCTATAGAGTTCATGCTTCTCGGCTCCGTTAGTTACTACTAACTAGACACTTAAGTGGACTCGTTCTCATCGACATCATAGCGGATCTCGTAGTCCACGCCTTCAACTCCTCCGGATAGATCAGGTTCCTCGTAGAACACGTCTTCTTGGCATTCGGCTGCACACATTGGCACGTCTTCAGGATCCTCAGAGTCTAAGCAAGGGTTCAAAGGAAAGAATGAGTAACAGCATTACCCAACAAGTTCATTATATGCAAGGTGGGAAGTTTGATGCTCAAACTACCACCTCGGATTATAAATCCTTGGCACTATGCAGTTTTTGTAAATCTTTCTTCAAAGATTGATTTTATTCCGAAGAACTATGACAATCAGCCTTCACAGGTTGACCAGAACTTTCATGGAGTTCCTTTCCTACCGCGTTCATAGCTCCTTCCTGGATCAGGGAGTAACAAGTTACGGTTCTTACACTCTGCAGAGGTGCATCACTTTACCCATGAGAGATCAACTCCTTGTTACACAACCGGGCGTACTTTCCCGTACACAATTCGATGATGTGGGGCCCAATAGTTGGTCCAAGCCAATCACTGCCCCCTTCGGGACCCCGCATGCCTCCTTGGTGTACACCATGCCCACATAATGAATTACGACAATGGTTTGTACAAACCGTTAGATGCAGAACTATCGTGGGACGTTGAGGGTTCCCACCCATATGATGCATATCCTCTACGAATTACCAATCAATATGCACGCTACGAGGATAACAGCCACGACCTGCACATCTGGATTCATGCGAGAGGAAGAAGATACAACTGACTTCTCCGTCCCATTCCTAATCTCATGGTTAACACGTAATATACGGCGCTAGAATCACTGATGTCAGGGGTTATTAAGTCCCTATTTGATCATCATTGTTGCAATTAGAACTCTAAGTTCTATTGCTCCATTATATCACTACTTAGGATGATATCTATGATTTCTTTGTTTATGAAAATAATATTTTCTTTCTTTTATAGCATATATGATAACACACAATTTGCAAATACTTTGATAAAGACTCTTCAAAAGGACATGAGCAAGAGATGAACTTGCCTTGTGATGGCAAGGTAGTGAAGTCTCATGCTTGCACTGGACCCTTAGCTTCTAGTTCTACAAAAACATCATTATTGCCCGTTAAGGACAATATTTAAAGAAGCAAAATGATTATGCAAGTAATGTAATGCATTATTTCAATTTATATGCATTTACCCCAAAAAGTCCCTTTTTGAGTAATAAAGGATTTATAAATATTTATTTTTAATATTTATAACATATATTGAGTTATTTTATTTTATTTCCCTTTATTTGCCTTTTATTTATTTAATAATTCTTTTAGGAATTATTAATTATACATTAATTTTATTACTAAATATTTATTTACTATTTTCTAAAAATACTCTAATATTAATAAATAATGAAAGTGATTTTTATTTATTTTTATCACTTTTCAATAATTTTGTAAAATTCCATAAGGAATATTTCATTTACAAAATTATTATAAAAATTTGAATGTCCAAAATTTGATATCTTAGTTTATTTGGTCAGAGTGGATTATTGTTAATCCAAAAATATTTTATTTATAATTTTTGGATTATTATTTTATTTTCTATAATTTTATTTAGATCAAGGGTATTTTGGTCTTTTCTAATTGATCAAACGAATTATTAAATAACTTGGGATGGCCCATTGGGTTTATTGGGACAAGGTGGCCCAATAGGGCAGGGTCAAATAACTACCCCGAAGGGTTTTGGCCCACCCAGCCCACACTGCCTCCTCTCTCTCCCTCGACCTTATCTCCTCCTCCCTAACTCGCCCCGTGGCCGGCGATGCCGCCACCGTCGATTATTGCCGTCGTCGGCCGTCCTGTCCGCTGCAGTGGTGCAAGTTGGGGTTATCTATGATGCTCTTTCGTTCTATCCACTTGGATTTGACTTTGGGGCTTCCCTGTGGTCAGTTCCACCCCATTCCTGAACCCTAGGGTTCAGAAAAGTTGTTGTCGCCACCGCCGCGATCCAGCCTGCAGTGGTGTGCTGGTCTCGTGCGCTGCTGCGGCCGCCGCCATGGTAGGTGCAGGTTGCAACCCCCCTCTGGGTGCTCCCTGTGCCGCCGCGGTTCGTCGTCCCCTCTGCTTCCGCTTCGATTCATCAGCGAGGACCTCGGGTAAGTGGTCTCTGTGGTGTTTTTCCATGCTACTGCCTTGATTCTTTTTGGTGTGTAGCTAGTGGCTTCTCATGTTGAGTGATTATGTGCTGATTGGGTTCATCTTTGGATTAGGGTTCATAACCCCTCTGTTGATCATAACTATGATGCTTTAGATCTAGTGTTGATCATATTTGATCATGGTAAATGATTGCTTGCTGTGGTTAAGGATTGATAGTAGCTTTGATGATACTAGTTTCCAGTCAGATTTGTCCTAGTGGTAATCCAACATGATCCATGCTAGTTGTTTCAATAAAATCCTTGATTGGATTATGTTGTTGGTCTGAGAGTTTACTCTACTGTCAGATTACCTACACTGACAGTAGTTTTCTCTTAGTGGT
>OU342734.1:118216649-118446087 GCA_910589765.1 Avena atlantica | reverse complement strand
GATACAAGCAAGAGCTCCTCCTCGAAAAAGGATAGTTGTAAGGATGGATACAATGAGGTTTCTCATGTGTATTCTCCTGATCCACCTATTCCTCACCCACATATACATAATAGGGGTGATCCACCCAAACTTTCAGCATCTACTTTTACTCAATGGCAATTTTTGATGAAGTCTCATGTGTGCAGGTCCTCCATTGAGTTGTGGAAAATCATCGAAAATGGTCTTCATGTTGTAAACCCCAATAATCTCACAAGAAGAGAACTTGTCGATAGCCAACTCAACGCTACAGCTCTACACATGATACAACTTGGTGTGGGTGACAAAGATATGCCACACATTCAGCATCTTAGTACAACTAAGGAACCTTGGGATGTTCTCATCGAGATCTTTATCGGAAATGAAAGTATGAGAAGGAATAGATATGATTCTTTGAGCAACGAAGCTGAATGATTCTATATGTTGGATGGAGAAGACCACGAGGACATGTATAGGAGGCTCAAGGCAATAGCCACAACTTTCAGAAATCACGGTGCCACTCATGTTGATGATGCATGGATCAAGCACAAGTATGTCAGTGCTCTTATGCCATTTGAGCCCACAGATTTGAAAAGTCTCCAAGGTAGGCATAACTACCATCTCATCACATCCAATGAGGTAATGCAAGAAATGGCCGCTTTCAAAGTGGCTGCCAAGAATGCCGAAGATGCTCGTGCACGAGCTATGGGGATGCAAAGGGGGTCAACATGGCCTTGAAGACTAGTGTGATTGATCATGATGAATATGCCATAGAAGGTTGGATTGTCCCGAGGATATAAAAAGGATCCGACGGACAATGGTTGGCATCTTTAGCCCATGCTAGAAACTTTTCAAAGATCCAGCAAGGCTAAAGCCTGAACTAGAACGCAAGATCGTGGAGGGCTATGGAAGAAAGGAATGCATGGTCTCCCCCTGAGAACATGTTTCAACTGTGGTGACCGGCTACACTTTGTAGCTGAGTGTCCATATCAAAGGAGGAAGATCTGGAGGAAGAAATTATTGCAAAGTCAAGTCAAAGGCTCCACTCAAGATAACATGTTTTTCTAGAAGAATGCTCCTCAAGAAACAACCATTGATTGTTCTAGTGAAGTTCAAGAACAAATGTTCTCTAAGTGAATATGAGGACGAGGACGATGCTCTCAAGAACTAAACTTTGAATGAGTTTCTAAGTGAAGAGGGGATTAGACATCAATATTGCGCTGCGTACACCCCTCAACAAAATGGTGTAGCCGAGAGGAAGAACCAGACTTTGATGGATATGACAAGATCAATGTTGGCTGAATTCAAGTCTCCTTACAATTTTTGGGCTGAAGCCATATCCACTGCGTGTCACTCATCGAACCGGGTCTACCTCCGAAAGATTTTGGACAAGACTCCATATGAAATACTTACCGATAACAATCCCAACATCTCATACTTCAGGGTATTCGGGTGTAAGTGTTTCTTTCTTATTAAAGGTGTCCGCTTGTCTAAATTTGAGTCCAAGGTTTTAGAAGGTATTTTTGCTGGTTACGGTGCCGAATCCCACACTTATAGAGTCTACAACAAGCTCACTGGGATTGTTGTAGAATCTTGTAGTGTGGAGTTCGATGAAAATAACGGCTCCTTTGTAGGGCAAGTTGATGTTTGTGATGCAGATGTTGAAAACCCCAAGATGCCATAAGAAGAATGGGCGTGGGATTTTTCCGCCCCATTGAGGAACCCCTTGTCACATCCCAAATTTTAGATTTGGTCTTGCATATCATTCATATCATTGCATCATATCTTTCCATGCAAAACCGTCGAGTAGAAAGGCTCGGCGAAACGCTCTTTGCAAAACCCTATTTTGTTTCGCCACGAGGTTCCTGCGGGAAGCTTTAGTAAGACTTGCGACAACCACCCCCGTAGGTTCGAGGTTTCGCTCAAACCTTGACGCTAGGTTGTTCCCCTCGACGATACGAACCCGTAGGCGCGAGAAATCGCTCCAATCAAGTTCGTATGCAAAAGCCTTGGACGTTTTAGTAATCCGCCGGAAAACGGTCCGCAAATCCGGACCGATTTCCGAGTTGTAGTCAAACTCTGGAACGATTCTGTTTAGGATTTCCGCGCGCAGGACTACTTAAGCAAGGCCCCACCTAGCATCGGGCCGCGTGCACGACCCCAGCCCCGACCCCGCCGCCTTCCTCCTGTCGCGCGACTCCAGAGGAGCCGCGCCTATCGCCGCCATCTGCGCCGCCTCCCGGCCGCCTCGCCGCCGCCGGCCACCACCCGCCGCCGCCGGGTTCGTCTCCCTCTCCTCTCTCCGTTCCCGTGCGTCACCGCCGCCGTCGCCGCCGCCATCTGCGCCCGCCGCCGCCGCCGCCGCAACACGCCACCGCCGCCGCCGGCAGCACCCGCCTCCGCCGCCGACGCCGCTTCCTCCGCCACCCGCGACGCCGCCTCCACCCGCCACCGCGGCCACGCCGCCAAGCCGCCGCCCCGGCCGACCCCGCCGCCGCGTCGCATCGCCATCTGCGCGTGCGCGCCATCTGCCGCTGCCGCGTGCACTCGCCCGCGCGCGTTATCGCGTGCGCGCATGCACGCGCACATACACGCACGCACGCGCTCCGCCTCGCACGCGTATTTATTCTGTCGACCCGATTAGTTGACCGTGTGTACCCGTGCAGGAAAGCCTCGTCACCGGAAGTGATCGTCGCCGCTGTCCGGAACCCGTTCGGAGTCCGTTTCGTCGTCGTTTCCGGTAAGACAGCAGCCACCGTCAGATCTCAGATCAGCGGCCTAGATCGTTAGTTGACTGGTCAGACTCAGGCGTTGACTAGTTAGACGCCCACTCAGACGCCCAGTCAGCGCCCAGTCAGCGGACTAGTTGACCAGTCAACAGACACAGTTGACTGGGTCAATTTCGTTAATCCTTTTAGTTGGCAGATTTCGGTAGAATCTTGTAAATTGCGTAGAAATTAAACCGCTTGGCCAAAATTTTCAAATAAAATATGTGAGGATTCAGTGAGTCGTGTAGAATCTCGCTGTACATTTGGTTCAGGTTTTTACTGCAAGGTTTAGTACAGTTTAATCAAACTAGTTAGTGGCCTTTTCGGAGTAATAAATTCGTAGAAATAGATCCGTAGCTCCAAAAATCGTGTGTGATATGTCCCTGAACTCGTATGAACGAGGGGAATCTCATCGTGATTTAAAAAGGTAGGCTTACAGTAAAAAATTCTGCAGTATTTGTCTAATGGCTTTCTGCAGTGTTTAATTACTCCGGGAGTTTTTTAATTCCTTTTTGAGTAATTCCAGTTGGTACTGTTTCTAATCAGCGATGCCTATGCGGTAGAATTTTCCCAAGATTTTACAAACAGTGTACTACCGGTAGTGAATTATTTAAGTTCTAGCTCTAGTGGTGAGCATTACTTTTGTCTAGTAGTTTTCCTTGTGCTAAAACTATTTTCCATGCATGCAATCGGTAGTGTTATGTTATAGGATGTTGTGGTGCAGCTGTAGCACCAATTCACTTATCGTTCTTGCATTCATGCATCATATTTGTTGCATATGCTTGTGCATTGTTTGTTTATGACTGCAATTGTATCGTGTAGATTGTGTTGAGTGCAACGCTTGCTCGTGTGAGGATTGTGCTCTAGACCGCTACAACCAAGGCAAGTAGATGCTACTTTGTTCATGATATCGTCCTACTATTTTCTATGCATTGTCGTGTATTTTGTAGATGCATGTGTAGGATGATACTATCGCTATGCTATGTCCTATTATGTGGTAGGACCCCCTTTGTAGATGAACCATCGTTGGTAGATGTGCTTAGCCATGCTTGATGAACGAGGGCTGGGTTACATCATTGATACTTGTTTTCTCAAAGTATTGGTTTGTGAAAACTAAAACAACTTAATCAATGAACCCCCTGGGTGTGATGGTATTGATAAATTTTGGTGGTAAGGCACCCATGTATCAAGAGAGAATGATTGGCTTCTTTATTGTGTAGCTTACGTGTGCAACCATGTGCCAATAATGAAATTGGCGGTTGGTTGGACTTAGTAGGTTGTGGTAACTCGAACCCGCGTATCCAGAGATGTAGAATTTTGGTAGGTTGGACCGGTGCGCGTCGGGATTGAGGAGCTACTTCCCGAACAGTCTCTTCTTGGTCTTCTCCCTATCATCACCCAAAATGAGAGTGATGGTACGAGCTGGGCTGGCCAAGTCACATGGGTAAAGTGTACTAACCTCTGCAGAGTGTATAATCTAATCGATTAGCCGTGTCCCCGGTTATGGACATCTGAGTTGCTAGATATTGATTCCATGACATGTTTCTCGCTCATTCTAATTTCATAATTGTTTTAATGTTGTTGGGTTAACTTAATTGGGATCTTTTCAAAGAAAATCAAAAACTGTTTCTGAAAGTAGGAAAAATGTATTTTAAAATGCAAGCCAGACACAGCTCCACTTGCCAAATATGGATGTAGATGTTAGTACTATTGTCTCCGTTACTAGCTCTACTTGCCATACATTCCATGTATTGACCCTTCGGGGCTGCTACGTTTCATGTTGTAGGTTATTCCGATTCTGATTGATCGTTATAGGCCACGGTACTCCACTCGGCACTTGTTCACTTGTGGGCAATTTGAAGATTGGAGGATTTATTTGTTTATGTTTCTACATGAATAATTTGAGCTAGCTTTATGCTAAGCTTTTATTGTAATAATGGTACTCTGGATCTTTGTAGATCATGATACACGGATATTTTGCTATGTTATCTATCTTACTCTATTGTGGGCCAATGAACCGATCCAGGGATTGGCATGTCACATAGAGGCCACGGTCTTTTCAGAACCGGGGTGTTACATGATGGTATCAGAGCCCGTGTGTCGACTGTAGGATCGTGACCTAGGATTGGATTAGGAAGCCATAGAATTATTAAGCCTATATTAACTCTGTCTTTCCTCTTATGCCTTTCACCCTCGTAAATTATTACCATATGCTATTCTCACACTTTCCTCTTTTACTTGATAGATGGGAGATGTCAGGACTGAGTATGTCACCATGGAGTCACCAAGGCCCTTTGCAAGGCAGTTAGCTCAGCTCTCTCAGTCATTGGGATTGCCACTGCCTATGTTCAAGGGAAGAAGGCTGTACACCTATGGATATGGAGAGGATGCATGGGAGATCACTACCTTCATATTCAGAGATGCCGCTTTGCCAAACCCCGCGCATTTGGTCTACACCAAGATATACTGCAACTGGGGACTTGGAATCAACTTGGCCATACATGAAGCCCTGTCTCGCCAGTGCCACTATGTCCGACACCTACTGCCTGAAGATTCACCCTACCGTGACTATGGAAGGCGTGATGAAGATGGGAACATTGTGGTTACCCCGGGCGACAGGAACAACATGCCGCCCCGTCGGAGACACATAGAGGACATGGAAAGGGAGAATGGAGCTCTAGCAGAGAAGGTGAGGATGATAAAGGAGATTGCAGACTTTACTAGCAATGGAATGGTGGTCCAAGGACAGGATATTGACACTTTGCATGAAGCTGTGGGAGTTCTGGAGAATGCCCTGATAGCCAGAGATGAAACCATAGCTCATCTTCATGGTACGGTGCAGGAGAACACCCAGAATATACAACAGTTGCAAGGGACCGTCCAGGAAAGGGACCAAACCATTGAAGCTATGACAGTCCAGATTGCCGCTCTCCAAGCACAGCTGAATCCACCCTCTGATGATGACCATGGAGATGATGGCAACAATGGGGATGCTGATAACAGTGGAGATGATGATGATGAGGACGAGGATGATGATGATGGAGACGATGATGGTGGAGGAGACCAAGCTGTTGCTGTTGCAGCTGAAGATGAAGAAGAAGAGGAGGATCCAGAAGAGGTGGAGTTTGAAGTCTCAAGTGATGGTTCAGGAGAGGTGTACACTCCGCCGCCATGGTTGTACCGCGAGCCGAAGCGCCAACGCATGACCGCAAGGACCTACCTCAATCTCTTCAAGAAGTAGATAGAAGTCCACCAAATAGTCCACGTTAGGCAAACTCGTTAGGATTAGTCTCGATCAATGTGAAACTTAGTTCATGTTAGTTTAAGAGTGATTAGTTGCTTATTTGTGTACTCCAATATCCCAGGAATTATTTGTGCGAATTTTAATGAAAGAGTTATGGCAATTTGGTTATCATCTGTGTGTTTTTCGCTGCAGTTTTTCTGCTGATACAGCAGTACTGCGCGATTTTTCATATTTTTCTGGTAACTCGGAAAAATCTGAAAAAATTGGGCTGATGAGAAACTCTCTGTGCTATATGCACAAAAATCAGATAAATTTTCTGACAAGTTTAAGTCAGGCGGAAAAATTCGTGAACGCTGCTGGACTGTTCTGGCAGAATTGCTGTTTTGTTGATTAGTTGATCTATTGTTTAGTTAACCATTGCCAACTCTTGCAAAACTATTTCAGTAGTTATATACTGCTAGGATAACACCTGGGATGTTGCTGGATCGCTTGTTTGTTGATGTGTTGCTTGCTTGTGATTGCCTGCTATTTTTTGTTGTTGATTGATCATATGCATGGGTAGAATCCTATTGTCGTAGTTGATTCTTTCTAAACTTACCTATGCTGAACCGCAGATGCCTCCCCGCCGTCAACCCACTGAGATGGAGCAGCTCATGGCAGCTCAGGCACAGCTGACCCAAGTGATGACTCAGTTCATGGCGAATCAGAACAACAACAATGGAAACAATCAACCTCAGGGAGATGCTCTCACCAGATTTCTGAGGCTAAGGCCAGCTAAGTTCTCTACTGCAACGGAACCAATGGTTGCTCTCGACTGGTTGCGTTCAGTCAACAAGGATCTAGTAACTGTCGGATGCACTGATGCTGAGAAGGTGAGGTTTGCCGCTCACCTACTAGAAGGACCATCCGCTTCTTGGTGGGACACATTTCAGATCACCCACCCGCTGGATACCGTGACTTGGGCAATGTTTGAGGAAGGTTTCAGGACCAACCACATGTCTTCAGGAGTTCTGAGCCTGAAGAGGAAGGAGTTCCGCAACTTGCGCCAAACCAATCGCACCGTGGCAGAGTACATTGAGGAGTTCAACAACCTGTCCCGTTATGCACCTGAGGATGTTGACACTGATGCCAAAAGGAGGGAGAGATTCCTGGATGGCCTCGGTGATGAGCTTTCAGTACAACTACTTGTGGTTTATTGCCCCACTTTCCAGGAGCTTATGGACAAGGCTAGGATCTTGGAAGGGAAGCACAAACAGGTGGAGAACCGCAAGAGAAAGAGCAATACTCATCACTCTGATTCTCACCACAAGACTCGCATTTCATATGATGGATACTCCAAGCATGGAGGAAGTGACCATGGGAGCCATGACCGCCGCGATGGACATCGCCATGACAACCATAGGTGCAACCACCACAACCACAAGGGAGGACACTCTCACCACTCTAGAGGACACGGTGGACATGACCGCAACCGTGATCGCAACTTCGTGAAGAAGGATCTGAGTGAGGTGACGTGCTTCAAGTGCAAGCAGAAGGGACACTATGCTGACAACTGTCCGGAGAAGAAAGAACTGAAGCCAACCAACGGCGAGAAGGCCACAGTGAACCACATGAATGTGGAGGAGATTCCAGATGAGCCTGACCTTGTGATTGGTAAGTTCCCAATCAACACTTACCCTGCACTTATACTTTTCGATACTGGTGCATCGCATTCATTCATATCAAGGGTATTTGTGGATAAGTATAAGTTACCTACTGAGTCTATGAAGAGGTCTATTAGAGTGAGTTCACCTGGAGGAGATATGATAGCTAGTGCGCGATGCCGCGATTTAACTGTGAGGATTGGAACACACAACTTCATTGCACATTTGGTAGTGTTGGATTCACAGGGATTAGACGTTATTCTGGGTATGGATTGGATGTCTATGCATGGGGGACACATAGATTGTGCACAGCGAGCTGTTTCACTCAAAACCCCGGATGGTAAGAGGATTAGATTCAAGTCGGCTGCACGACCGAGAAGGTGTAACTTGAATTCTCTTAAGGGGGTTAGCATGGATACTATGCCAGTGATTAGGGATTACCCCGACGTGTTTCCGGAAGAACTGCCAGGGATGCCACCTGACAGGGATGTAGAGTTTCTTATCGACCTGATGCCGGGAACAGGACCTATAGCAAAGAAACCATATAAGATGGATGTGGATGAGCTGAAAGAATTGAAGAAGCAGTTGAAAGAGCAGCTGGAAAAGGGATTCATTCAGCCTAGTTCGTCGTCATGGGGAGCGCCTGTTCTGTTTGTGGAGAAGAAAGATAGCAGCAAGAGGTTAGTGGTAGACTATCGCTCTCTGAATGAAGTAACCATAAAGAACAAGTACCCTATGCCGAACATAAATGATTTGTTTGATCAACTGGAAGGAGCAAAGGTGTTCAGCAAGATTGATCTGCGATCAGGCTACTTCCAATTGAAGATCCGAGAGGAGGACGTACCAAAAACCGCCTTCACCACTAGGTATGGTTTATATGAGTATACAGTTATGTCTTTTGGACTAACGAATGCCCCAGCATACTTCATGACCATGATGAACAAGGTATTTATGGAGTATTTGGACAAGTTCGTGGTGGTGTTTATTGATGACATACTGATATATTCCAAGGATGATGCCGAGCATGAGAAACATCTGAGGATGATTATGGAGAAGCTGAGGGAACACAAGCTGTATGCCAAATTCAGCAAATGTGAATTCTGGCTTAACACTGTTGGGTTTCTTGGACACATAGTGTCGGGAGAAGGAATTGCTGTTGATCCAAACAAAGTGACTGCAGTAAGTGAGTGGGAAGCACCCAAGAATGCAGGAGAGATTCGAAGCTTTTTGGGACTTGCTGGATATTACAGGAGATTCATTGAAAACTTTTCCAAGATTGCTAAGCTGATGACTGAACTTCTGAAGAAGGAGAGGAAGTTTGAATAGTCAGACATATGTGAAGCCAGCTTTCAGGAACTGAAGCGTCGACTAGTGACCGCGCCTGTTCTGTGTTTACCAGATCTTCAGAAGGATTTCCAAGTGTACTGTGATGCTTCACGACAGGGACTTGGGAGTGTGCTGATGCAAGATGGGAGAGTAGTGTCTTATGCCTCGCGACAACTCAAGCACCATGAGCGGAATTACCCCACACATGACTTGGAGTTAGCGTCAGTGGTTCATGCGCTCAAGGTATGGAGACATTACTTAATGGGAAAACACTGTGATGTGTACACCGACCACAAGAGCCTGAAGTACATATTCACGTAGAAGGAACTGAACATGAGGCAAAGGAGATGGTTGGAACTTATCAAGGATTATGATATGAATCTACAATACCACCCAGGAAAGGCCAATGTAGTAGCAGATGCTCTGAGCCGGAAGGTATATGCCAATGGATTGACAATTGGTGAATTGCCTAAGGACTTGTGCAAGCAATTCAAGGACCTTAGACTGTAGGTAGTATCTGAAGGATACTTAGCAACAATGGAAGTCCAACCAATGCTGCAGGACAGAATCAGGAAGGCTCAAGTGGGAGACAAAGAGATAGATGAAGTTAAGGAAAAGATGAAGGAAGGTCGAGCAAGGGAATTCCGCGAGGATGAGAAAGGAAACCTGTGGTACGGGGATCGTTTGCGCGTTCCCAACGATCCCGAGATAAGGAAGGTGATTCTGCAGGAAGCTCATGACTCGCCATATTCCATACATCCGGGCAACACGAAGATGTATATGGACCTAAAGGACAGATTCTGGTGGAACAACATGAAGGGAGACATCGCAGAGCATATTGCCCTATGTGATGTATGTAGCCGAGTAAAGGCGGAACACCAGAAGCCAGGAGGATTGCTACAGCCATTGCCCGTGCCGGATTGGAAGTGGGATAGAGTGGGAATGGATTTTATCACATGATTGCCCAGGACCAGGTTAGGATATGACTCTATTTGGGTAGTGGTCGACCATTTGACCAAGGTAGCCCACTTTATACCAGTGAAGACGACTTATACGAGTGCAAAGTTGGCCAAGATTTACACGGACAAGATTGTGTGCCTACATGGAGTTCCCAAGAGTATCGTATCTGACAGAGGCACTCAATTTACCTCACACTTCTGGCGCTAGCTGCACGAGTCACTTGGTACTAGATTGGAGTTTAGCACAGCGTTTCACCCACAGACTGATGGACAGACCGAGAGGGTGAATCAGATTTTGGAGGACATGCTGAGAGCTTGCGCTTTGGCTCATGGATCTAGTTGGGATGAGAATTTGCCGTATGCGGAGTTTTCCTACAACAACAGCTATCAGACAAGCATCAAGACGTCACAGTTTGATGTGCTATATGGGAAACGGTGCCGAACACCATTGCTATGGGATGGAGTAGGAGAACGCCAGTTGTTTGGACCTGATTTGATCAAGGACGTTGAGGAGAAGGTCGCCTTGATTAGGGACAGGCTGAAGGTAGCACAATCAAGGCAGAAGAGCTACGCTGACGCCAAGCGCAAGGAAGTGGTGTATGACATAGGTGATAGAGCATACCTCAGAGTGTCGCCACTACGTGGAATCAGGAGATTTGGAATTAACGGTAAGCTGGCACCTCGATTTATTGGACCGTACAGGGTCTTAGCACGCAAATGAGAAGTTGCTCATAAGTTGGAGTTGCCAGAGGCTCTGTCTGCTGTTCACAACGTGTTCCACGTATCCCAGCTGAAGAAGTGCCATCCGGAGATGGTGGATACACCATTGAGAGACACTGTGCCACTAGAGGAGGTTCAGCTTGAGAGTGACCTGACGTATGAGGAGAAACCGGTGAAGATTCTAGAGACAGCAGAAAGGATTACCTGTACCAAGACAATCAAGTTTTGCAAAGTACAGTGGATCCACCACACCGAAGAGGAATCCACTTGGGAGCGTGAGGATGACATCCGAGAGGACTACCCACACCTATTTGCTAGCCGCGCCGAATCTCAAGGACGAGATTCATCTTAAGGGGGTTAGTCTTGTCGCATCCCAAATTTTAGATTTGGTCTTGCATATCATTCATATCATTGCATCATATCTTTCCATGCAAAACCGTCGAGTAGAAAGGCTCGGCGAAACGCTATTTGCAAAACCCTATTTTGTTTCACCACGAGGTTCCTGCGGGAAGCTTTAGTAAGACTTGCGACAACCACCCCTGTAGGTTCGAGGTTTCGCTCAAACCTTGACGCTAGGTTGTTCCCCTCGACGATACGAACCCGTAGGCGTGAGAATCGCTCCAATCAGAGTTCGTATGCAAAAGCCTCGGATGTTTTAGTAATCCGCCGGAAAACGGTCCGAAAATCCGGACCGATTTCCGAGTTGTAGTCAAACTCTGGACCGATTCTGTTTAGGATTTCCGCGCCTAGGACTACTTAAGCAGGGCCCCACCTGGCCTCGGGCCGCGTGCACAACCCCAGCCCCGACCCCGCCGCCTTCCTCCTGTCGCGCGACTCCCGAGGAGCCGCGCCTGCCGCCGCCATCTGCGCCGCCTCCCGGCCGCCTCGCCGCCGCCGGCCATTGCCGCCGGGTTCGTCTCCCTCTCCTCTCTCCGTTCCCGTGCGTCACCGCCGCCGTCGCCGCCGCCATCTGCTCCCGCCGCCGCCGCCGCAACACGCCACCGCCGCCGCCGCCGCGCCCTCCGCCACCCGCGACCCGCCTCCACCGCCGCCGCCGCCTCCGCCACCGCCGCCGCCTCCACCGGCCGCGGCCCGCCGCCGCGTCGCATCGCCATCTGCGCGCGCGCGCCATCTGCGCGCCGCGCGCCTCGCTGCTGCGCGCGCCGCCTCGCTGCGCTGCCGCGTGCGCTCGCCCGCGCGCGTTATCGCGTGCGCGCATGCGCGCGCTCCGCCTCGTGCGCGTATGTATTTTGTCGACCCGATTAGTTGATCGTGTGTACCCGTGCAGGAAAGCCTCGTCGCCGGAAGTGATCGTCGCCGCTGTCCGGAACCCGTTCGGAGTCCGTTTCGTCGTCGTTTCCGGTAAGACAGCAGCCACCGTCAGATCTCAGATCAGCGGCCTAGATCGTTAGTTGACCGGTCAGACTCAGACGTTGACTAGTCAGACGCCCAGTCAGCGGACTAGTTGACCAGTCAACAGACACAGTTGACTGGGTCAATTTCGTTAATCCTTTTAGTTGGCAGATTTCGGTAGAATCTTGTAAATTGCGTAGAAATTAAACCGCTTGGCCAAAATTTGCAAATATAATATGTGGGATTCAGTGAGTCGTGTAGAATCTCGCTGTACCTTTGGTTCATGCTTTTACTGCAAGGTTTAGAACAGTTTAATCAAACTAGTTAGTGGCCTTTTCGGAGTAATAAATTCGTAGAAAAAGATCCGTAGCTCCAAAAATCACGTGTGATATGTCCCTGAACTCAGTATGAACGAGGGGAATCTCATCGTGCATTAAAAAGGTAGGCTTACAGTAAAAACTTCTGCAGTATTTGTCTAATGGCTTTCTGCAGTGTTTTAATTACTCCGGGAGTTTTATAATTCCTTTTTGAGTAATTCCAGTTGGTACTGTTTCTAATCAGCGATGCCTATGTGTATTCTCCTGATCCACCTATTCCTCACCCACATATACATAATAGGGGTGATCCACCCAAACTTTCAGCATCTACTTTTACTCAATGGCAATTTTTGATGAAGTCTCATGTGTGCAGGTCCTCCATTGAGTTGTGGAAAATCATCGAAAATGGTCTTCATGTTGTAAACCCCAATAATCTCACAAGAAGAGAACTTGTCGATAGCCAACTCAACGCTACAGCTCTACACATGATACAACTTGGTGTGGGTGACAAAGATATGCCACACATTCAGCATCTTAGTACAACTAAGGAACCTTGGGATGTTCTCATCGAGATCTTTATCGGAAATGAAAGTATGAGAAGGAATAGATATGATTCTTTGAGCAACGAAGCTGAATGATTCTATATGTTGGATGGAGAAGACCACGAGGACATGTATAGGAGGCTCAAGGCAATAGCCACAACTTTCAGAAATCACGGTGCCACTCATGTTGATGATGCATGGATCAAGCACAAGTATGTCAGTGCTCTTATGCCATTTGAGCCCACAGATTTGAAAAGTCTCCAAGGTAGGCATAACTACCATCTCATCACATCCAATGAGGTAATGCAAGAAATGGCCGCTTTCAAAGTGGCTGCCAAGAATGCCGAAGATGCTCGTGCACGAGCTATGGGGATGCAAAAGGGGGTCAACATGGCCTTGAAGACTAGTGTGATTGATCATGATGAATATGCCATAGAAGGTCTGGATTGTCCCGAGGATATAAAAAGGATCCACGGACAATACTTGGCTCTTTATGCTAGAAACTTTTGGAAAGATCCAGCCAAGGCTAAAGCTGAACTAGAACGCAAGAGTGGAGCCTATGGAAGAAAGGAAAATGGTCCCAAGATGAGAACATGTTTCAACTGTGGTGACCGGCTACACTTTGTAGCTGAGTGTCCATATCAAAGTAGGGAAGATAATGGAGGAAGACTTATTTTCAAAGACAAGTCAAAGGCTCCACGCAAGAAACAGTTTGTATAGAAGAATGCTCCCTTCAAGAAGCAACCAAAGATTGTTCTAGTGGCTCAAGAAGAATATTCTTCGGGAAGTGAAGATGAGGACGAGGACGATGCTCTCAAGAGGCGGCTGCTATAGACACCACATCTACATCAACATCTCTCTTCGACTCTCTGAACGAAAACATCATCAACAAGAATGCTACTTGTCTCATGGCAAGAAGCTCCGAGGTAACTTCTAACTCTTCTTTTCCTAAGGCTATGATTGACATGGATGATGCTACTAGTCTTAAGGTTAAAGAAGAGATTATTGCTTTGGATTATTTCTACACTAACTTGCAAGGTGAGCACCAAATACGTTTTGAAGCTCTTATGGATCAATTGGCCCAAAACGAAGCCCTCCTCGAAGAAAAGGGCAGAATTGAAAGGGAGGATGCAATGGAAATTGCATCCTTAAAAAATGCTCTTGAAGAAGAAGAAGATCGGGTCTCTCTTGAAGAGAACCCTGAGTCCATTGAGGAGTCACATGAAGGAATTGTGGCTAAAATTTTTAAGGAACGTGACAATGCAGTTACCAAAGCAAAGAAGTTAAAGAAGGAAAAGATTAACTTTGGGGCTGCTCATGATAGACTATCCGAGGAATTGGAGAAACTTGACAACGCTCACAAGGCGTTGAAAAGCGATTTATACACTCTCAATAAGTCACATGATCAGCTCCAAATTCGATTGGCCAAGTATGATGTTCCTAGCACATCCAATTCAACATATAGTCACAAGGAAAATGCTAGTGTGGAAAAAGAAGTGGTCAAGGACATCACTCCCAAGGATAAGGGTGTTCTTGATGAAGTCCTTGGCAAGCAAAGGTCAAATCATGTTAAAGAGGGACTTGTATATGTCACCAAGTCCAAGAAAAAGAAAAACAAGAAGAACAAGACCAAGAATGTGCAATCAAAGACAAGCACCGCTGGGAAAAATGTCACAAAAGACAAGACTAACAATATTGGTTTTGCTGGGTCTCACAATCCAAATTATGAACTCTTTTGTGATGATTATGGCGATGTTTATGCTTATTATGTCGGTCCCTTTGATGAATATATTGCTTGGTATATTTGGGTTCCAAAGACCCTTGTTACTAACATGAAAGGACCCATTGAAAAATGGGTACCTAAAACCAAGAAGTAATTCTCTTGCAGGGTTATGCTTCCGGTGGGTCGAAATGGGTGTTGGATAGTGGATGCACTAGTCATATGACCGAAAGCAAGGAGATCATCACGGAGATGCGTCCAAATCATGATAATATTACAGTCTCCTATGGTGATAAGTCTAAATCTCAGGTATTGGGTCTTGGCAAGGTTGTGGTTGCCCACGATATCTCTCTCGTGGACGTCATGCTTGTTGAGACCCTCGGTTACAACCTTCTTTTTGTTCGTGCCCTTGGCAAGATGGGTTTTGCTGTGTTTATCAATGATGATTTGGTGGTACTCTTGTGGAGCAAGTCTCTAAAGGTCGCTTTCGTTGGGTACGTCGAAAATGACCTGTATGTGGTGGACTTTTCGGGGAACACCACTTCGGGTCCGAGGTGTCTATTCGAAAAGGCCGACGTCGGCTGGTTATGGCATCGCCGTTTAGCCCATGTCGACATGAGAACTTTTCAAAGTCTCCACAAGGGTGGACACATCCTTGGACTAAAATACAATGTCTCCTTTGCCAAAGATCGTGTTTGCAGGGCTTGTGTTGAAGGAAAAATGCATGACTCTCCCCCTAAGAGGAAGACTATTGTGTCTTCAAAGAGGATCTTGGAATTACTTCATGTGAATTTATTTGGTCCTCCTTCTCATGCAAGTCTTGGTGGGAAGAAATATTGCTTGGTCATTGTCGATGATTACTCAAGATATACATGGGTCTATTTCTTCAAGCTAAAGAGTGAGACTCAACAAACAGTCATTGACTTTGCCAATGAAGTTCAACGTCAACACAATGTTCCTATGTTGGCAATAAGAAGTGACAACGGCTTCGAATTCAAGAACTAAACTTTGAATGAGTTTCTAAGTGAAGAGGGGATTAGACATCAATATTGCGCTGCGTACACCCCTCAACAAAATGGTGTAGCCGAGAGGAAGAACCAGACTTTGATGGATATGACAAGATCAATGTTGGCTGAATTCAAGTCTCCTTACAATTTTTGGGCTGAAGCCATATCCACTGCGTGTCACTCATCGAACCGGGTCTACCTCCGAAAGATTTTGGACAAGACTCCATATGAAATACTTACCGATAACAATCCCAACATCTCATACTTCAGGGTATTCGGGTGTAAGTGTTTCTTTCTTATTAAAGGTGTCCGCTTGTCTAAATTTGAGTCCAAGGTTTTAGAAGGTATTTTTGCTGGTTACGGTGCCGAATCCCACACTTATAGAGTCTACAACAAGCTCACTGGGATTGTTGTAGAATCTTGTAGTGTGGAGTTCGATGAAAATAAGGGCTCCTTTGTAGGGCAAGTTGATGTTTGTGATGCAGATGTTGAAATACCCCAAGATGCCATAAGAAGAATGGGCGTGGGATTTTTCCGCCCCATTGAGGAACCCCTTGTCACATCCCAAATTTTAGATTTGGTCTTGCATATCATTCATATCATTGCATCATATCTTTCCATGCAAAACCGTCGAGTAGAAAGGCTCGGCGAAACGCTCTTTGCAAAACCCTATTTTGTTTCGCCACGAGGTTCCTGCGGGAAGCTTTAGTAAGACTTGCGACAACCACCCCCGTAGGTTCGAGGTTTCGCTCAAACCTTGACGCTAGGTTGTTCCCCTCGACGATACGAACCCGTAGGCGCGAGAATCGCTCCAATCAGAGTTCGTATGCAAAAGCCTTGGACGTTTTAGTAATCCGCCGGAAAACGGTCCGCAAATCCGGACCGATTTCCGAGTTGTAGTCAAACTCTGGAACGATTCTGTTTAGGATTTCCGCGCGCAGGACTACTTAAGCAAGGCCCCACCTAGCATCGGGCCGCGTGCACGACCCCAGCCCCGACCCCGCCGCCTTCCTCCTGTCGCGCGACTCCAGAGGAGCCGCGCCTATCGCCGCCATCTGCGCCGCCTCCCGGCCGCCTCGCCGCCGCCGGCCACCACCCGCCGCCGCCGGGTTCGTCTCCCTCTCCTCTCTCCGTTCCCGTGCGTCACCGCCGCCGTCGCCGCCGCCATCTGCGCCCGCCGCCGCCGCCGCCGCAACACGCCACCGCCGCCGCCGGCAGCACCCGCCTCCGCCGCCGACGCCGCTTCCTCCGCCACCCGCGACGCCGCCTCCACCCGCCACCGCGGCCACGCCGCCAAGCCGCCGCCCCGGCCGACCCCGCCGCCGCGTCGCATCGCCATCTGCGCGTGCGCGCCATCTGCCGCTGCCGCGTGCACTCGCCCGCGCGCGTTATCGCGTGCGCGCATGCACGCGCACATACACGCACGCACGCGCTCCGCCTCGCACGCGTATTTATTCTGTCGACCCGATTAGTTGACCGTGTGTACCCGTGCAGGAAAGCCTCGTCACCGGAAGTGATCGTCGCCGCTGTCCGGAACCCGTTCGGAGTCCGTTTCGTCGTCGTTTCCGGTAAGACAGCAGCCACCGTCAGATCTCAGATCAGCGGCCTAGATCGTTAGTTGACTGGTCAGACTCAGGCGTTGACTAGTTAGACGCCCACTCAGACGCCCAGTCAGCGCCCAGTCAGCGGACTAGTTGACCAGTCAACAGACACAGTTGACTGGGTCAATTTCGTTAATCCTTTTAGTTGGCAGATTTCGGTAGAATCTTGTAAATTGCGTAGAAATTAAACCGCTTGGCCAAAATTTTCAAATAAAATATGTGAGGATTCAGTGAGTCGTGTAGAATCTCGCTGTACATTTGGTTCAGGTTTTTACTGCAAGGTTTAGTACAGTTTAATCAAACTAGTTAGTGGCCTTTTCGGAGTAATAAATTCGTAGAAATAGATCCGTAGCTCCAAAAATCGTGTGTGATATGTCCCTGAACTCGTATGAACGAGGGGAATCTCATCGTGATTTAAAAAGGTAGGCTTACAGTAAAAAATTCTGCAGTATTTGTCTAATGGCTTTCTGCAGTGTTTTAATTACTCCGGGAGTTTTTTAATTCCTTTTTGAGTAATTCCAGTTGGTACTGTTTCTAATCAGCGATGCCTATGCGGTAGAATTTTCCCAAGATTTTACAAACAGTGTACTACCGGTAGTGAATTATTTAAGTTCTAGCTCTAGTGGTGAGCATTACTTTTGTCTAGTAGTTTTCCTTGTGCTAAAACTATTTTCCATGCATGCAATCGGTAGTGTTATGTTATAGGATGTTGTGGTGCAGCTGTAGCACCAATTCACTTATCGTTCTTGCATTCATGCATCATATTTGTTGCATATGCTTGTGCATTGTTTGTTTATGACTGCAATTGTATCGTGTAGATTGTGTTGAGTGCAACGCTTGCTCGTGTGAGGATTGTGCTCTAGACCGCTACAACCAAGGCAAGTAGATGCTACTTTGTTCATGATATCGTCCTACTATTTTCTATGCATTGTCGTGTATTTTGTAGATGCATGTGTAGGATGATACTATCGCTATGCTATGTCCTATTATGTGGTAGGACCCCCTTTGTAGATGAACCATCGTTGGTAGATGTGCTTAGCCATGCTTGATGAACGAGGGCTGGGTTACATCATTGATACTTGTTTTCTCAAAGTATTGGTTTGTGAAAACTAAAACAACTTAATCAATGAACCCCCTGGGTGTGATGGTATTGATAAATTTTGGTGGTAAGGCACCCATGTATCAAGAGAGAATGATTGGCTTCTTTATTGTGTAGCTTACGTGTGCAACCATGTGCCAATAATGAAATTGGCGGTTGGTTGGACTTAGTAGGTTGTGGTAACTCGAACCCGCGTATCCAGAGATGTAGAATTTTGGTAGGTTGGACCGGTGCGCGTCGGGATTGAGGAGCTACTTCCCGAACAGTCTCTTCTTGGTCTTCTCCCTATCATCACCCAAAATGAGAGTGATGGTACGAGCTGGGCTGGCCAAGTCACATGGGTAAAGTGTACTAACCTCTGCAGAGTGTATAATCTAATCGATTAGCCGTGTCCCCGGTTATGGACATCTGAGTTGCTAGATATTGATTCCATGACATGTTTCTCGCTCATTCTAATTTCATAATTGTTTTAATGTTGTTGGGTTAACTTAATTGGGATCTTTTCAAAGAAAATCAAAAACTGTTTCTGAAAGTAGGACAAATGTATTTTAAAATGCAAGCCAGACACAGCTCCACTTGCCAAATATGGATGTAGATGTTAGTACTATTGTCTCCATTACTAGCTCTACTTGCCATACATTCCATGTATTGACCCTTCGGGGCTGCTACGTTTCATGTTGTAGGTTATTCCGATTCTGATTGATCGTTATAGGCCACGGTACTCCACTCGGCACTTGTTCACTTGTGGGCAATTTGAAGATTGGAGGATTTATTTGTTTATGTTTCTACATGAATAATTTGAGCTAGCTTTATGCTAAGCTTTTATTGTAATAATGGTACTCTGGATCTTTGTAGATCATGATACACGGATATTTTGCTATGTTATCTATCTTACTCTATTGTGGGCCAATGAACCGATCCAGGGATTGGCATGTCACATAGAGGCCACGGTCTTTTCAGAACCGGGGTGTTACATGATGGTATCAGAGCCCGTGTGTCGACTGTAGGATCGTGACCTAGGATTGGATTAGGAAGCCATAGAATTATTAAGCCTATATTAACTCTGTCTTTCCTCTTATGCCTTTCACCCTCGTAAATTCTTACCATATGCTATTCTCACACTTTCCTCTTTTACTTGATAGATGGGAGATGTCAGGACTGAGTATGTCACCATGGAGTCACCAAGGCCCTTTGCAAGGCAGTTAGCTCAGCTCTCTCAGTCATTGGGATTGCCACTGCCTATGTTCAAGGGAAGAAGGCTGTACACCTATGGATATGGAGAGGATGCATGGGAGATCACTACCTTCATATTCAGAGATGCCGCTTTGCCAAACCCCGCGCATTTGGTCTACACCAAGATATACTGCAACTGGGGACTTGGAATCAACTTGGCCATACATGAAGCCCTGTCTCGCCAGTGCCACTATGTCCGACACCTACTGCCTGAAGATTCACCCTACCGTGACTATGGAAGGCGTGATGAAGATGGGAACATTGTGGTTACCCCGGGCGACAGGAACAACATGCCGCCCCGTCGGAGACACATAGAGGACATGGAAAGGGAGAATGGAGCTCTAGCAGAGAAGGTGAGGATGATAAAGGAGATTGCAGACTTTACTAGCAATGGAATGGTGGTCCAAGGACAGGATATTGACACTTTGCATGAAGCTGTGGGAGTTCTGGAGAATGCCCTGATAGCCAGAGATGAAACCATAGCTCATCTTCATGGTACGGTGCAGGAGAACACCCAGAATATACAACAGTTGCAAGGGACCGTCCAGGAAAGGGACCAAACCATTGAAGCTATGACAGTCCAGATTGCCGCTCTCCAAGCACAGCTGAATCCACCCTCTGATGATGACCATGGAGATGATGGCAACAATGGGGATGCTGATAACAGTGGAGATGATGATGATGAGGACGAGGATGATGATGATGGAGACGATGATGGTGGAGGAGACCAAGCTGTTGCTGTTGCAGCTGAAGATGAAGAAGAAGAGGAGGATCCAGAAGAGGTGGAGTTTGAAGTCTCAAGTGATGGTTCAGGAGAGGTGTACACTCCGCCGCCATGGTTGTACCGCGAGCCGAAGCGCCAACGCATGACCGCAAGGACCTACCTCAATCTCTTCAAGAAGTAGATAGAAGTCCACCAAATAGTCCACGTTAGGCAAACTCGTTAGGATTAGTCTCGATCAATGTGAAACTTAGTTCATGTTAGTTTAAGAGTGATTAGTTGCTTATTTGTGTACTCCAATATCCCAGGAATTATTTGTGCGAATTTTAATGAAAGAGTTATGGCAATTTGGTTATCATCTGTGTGTTTTTCGCTGCAGTTTTTCTGCTGATACAGCAGTACTGCGCGATTTTTCATATTTTTCTGGTAACTCGGAAAAATCTGAAAAAATTGGGCTGATGAGAAACTCTCTGTGCTATATGCACAAAAATCAGATAAATTTTCTGACAAGTTTAAGTCAGGCGGAAAAATTCGTGAACGCTGCTGGACTGTTCTGGCAGAATTGCTGTTTTGTTGATTAGTTGATCTATTGTTTAGTTAACCATTGCCAACTCTTGCAAAACTATTTCAGTAGTTATATACTGCTAGGATAACACCTGGGATGTTGCTGGATCGCTTGTTTGTTGATGTGTTGCTTGCTTGTGATTGCCTGCTATTTTTTGTTGTTGATTGATCATATGCATGGGTAGAATCCTATTGTCGTAGTTGATTCTTTCTAAACTTACCTATGCTGAACCGCAGATGCCTCCCCGCCGTCAACCCACTGAGATGGAGAAGCTCATGGCAGCTCAGGCACAGCTGACCCAAGTGATGACTCAGTTCATGGCGAATCAGAACAACAACAATGGAAACAATCAACCTCAGGGAGATGCTCTCACCAGATTTCTGAGGCTAAGGCCAGCTAAGTTCTCTACTGCAACGGAACCAATGGTTGCTCTCGACTGGTTGCGTTCAGTCAACAAGGATCTAGTAACTGTCGGATGCACTGATGCTGAGAAGGTGAGGTTTGCCGCTCACCTACTAGAAGGACCATCCGCTTCTTGGTGGGACACATTTCAGATCACCCACCCGCTGGATACCGTGACTTGGGCAATGTTTGAGGAAGGTTTCAGGACCAACCACATGTCTTCAGGAGTTCTGAGCCTGAAGAGGAAGGAGTTCCGCAACTTGCGCCAAACCAATCGCACCGTGGCAGAGTACATTGAGGAGTTCAACAACCTGTCCCGTTATGCACCTGAGGATGTTGACACTGATGCCAAAAGGAGGGAGAGATTCCTGGATGGCCTCGGTGATGAGCTTTCAGTACAACTACTTGTGGTTTATTGCCCCACTTTCCAGGAGCTTATGGACAAGGCTAGGATCTTGGAAGGGAAGCACAAACAGGTGGAGAACCGCAAGAGAAAGAGCAATACTCATCACTCTGATTCTCACCACAAGACTCGCATTTCATATGATGGATACTCCAAGCATGGAGGAAGTGACCATGGGAGCCATGACCGCCGCGATGGACATCGCCATGACAACCATAGGTGCAACCACCACAACCACAAGGGAGGACACTCTCACCACTCTAGAGGACACGGTGGACATGACCGCAACCGTGATCGCAACTTCGTGAAGAAGGATCTGAGTGAGGTGACGTGCTTCAAGTGCAAGCAGAAGGGACACTATGCTGACAACTGTCCGGAGAAGAAAGAACTGAAGCCAACCAACGGCGAGAAGGCCACAGTGAACCACATGAATGTGGAGGAGATTCCAGATGAGCCTGACCTTGTGATTGGTAAGTTCCCAATCAACACTTACCCTGCACTTATACTTTTCGATACTGGTGCATCGCATTCATTCATATCAAGGGTATTTGTGGATAAGTATAAGTTACCTACTGAGTCTATGAAGAGGTCTATTAGAGTGAGTTCACCTGGAGGAGATATGATAGCTAGTGCGCGATGCCGCGATTTAACTGTGAGGATTGGAACACACAACTTCATTGCACATTTGGTAGTGTTGGATTCACAGGGATTAGACGTTATTCTGGGTATGGATTGGATGTCTATGCATGGGGGACACATAGATTGTGCACAGCGAGCTGTTTCACTCAAAACCCCGGATGGTAAGAGGATTAGATTCAAGTCGGCTGCACGACCGAGAAGGTGTAACTTGAATTCTCTTAAGGGGGTTAGCATGGATACTATGCCAGTGATTAGGGATTACCCCGACGTGTTTCCGGAAGAACTGCCAGGGATGCCACCTGACAGGGATGTAGAGTTTCTTATCGACCTGATGCCGGGAACAGGACCTATAGCAAAGAAACCATATAAGATGGATGTGGATGAGCTGAAAGAATTGAAGAAGCAGTTGAAAGAGCAGCTGGAAAAGGGATTCATTCAGCCTAGTTCGTCGTCATGGGGAGCGCCTGTTCTGTTTGTGGAGAAGAAAGATAGCAGCAAGAGGTTAGTGGTAGACTATCGCTCTCTGAATGAAGTAACCATAAAGAACAAGTACCCTATGCCGAACATAAATGATTTGTTTGATCAACTGGAAGGAGCAAAGGTGTTCAGCAAGATTGATCTGCGATCAGGCTACTTCCAATTGAAGATCCGAGAGGAGGACGTACCAAAAACCGCCTTCACCACTAGGTATGGTTTATATGAGTATACAGTTATGTCTTTTGGACTAACGAATGCCCCAGCATACTTCATGACCATGATGAACAAGGTATTTATGGAGTATTTGGACAAGTTCGTGGTGGTGTTTATTGATGACATACTGATATATTCCAAGGATGATGCCGAGCATGAGAAACATCTGAGGATGATTATGGAGAAGCTGAGGGAACACAAGCTGTATGCCAAATTCAGCAAATGTGAATTCTGGCTTAACACTGTTGGGTTTCTTGGACACATAGTGTCGGGAGAAGGAATTGCTGTTGATCCAAACAAAGTGACTGCAGTAAGTGAGTGGGAAGCACCCAAGAATGCAGGAGAGATTCGAAGCTTTTTGGGACTTG
Source organism: Avena atlantica (assembly GCA_910589765.1). Taxonomy (NCBI): domain Eukaryota; kingdom Viridiplantae; phylum Streptophyta; class Magnoliopsida; order Poales; family Poaceae; genus Avena; species Avena atlantica. Next base: position 118,422,752 of record OU342734.1, on the reverse strand, counting down.
CTGGATATTACAGGAGATTCATTGAAAACTTTTCCAAGATTGCTAAGCTGATGACTGAACTTCTGAAGAAGGAGAGGAAGTTTGAATAGTCAGACATATGTGAAGCCAGCTTTCAGGAACTGAAGCGTCGACTAGTGACCGCGCCTGTTCTGTGTTTACCAGATCTTCAGAAGGATTTCCAAGTGTACTGTGATGCTTCACGACAGGGACTTGGGAGTGTGCTGATGCAAGATGGGAGAGTAGTGTCTTATGCCTCGCGACAACTCAAGCACCATGAGCGGAATTACCCCACACATGACTTGGAGTTAGCGTCAGTGGTTCATGCGCTCAAGGTATGGAGACATTACTTAATGGGAAAACACTGTGATGTGTACACCGACCACAAGAGCCTGAAGTACATATTCACGTAGAAGGAACTGAACATGAGGCAAAGGAGATGGTTGGAACTTATCAAGGATTATGATATGAATCTACAATACCACCCAGGAAAGGCCAATGTAGTAGCAGATGCTCTGAGCCGGAAGGTATATGCCAATGGATTGACAATTGGTGAATTGCCTAAGGACTTGTGCAAGCAATTCAAGGACCTTAGACTGTAGGTAGTATCTGAAGGATACTTAGCAACAATGGAAGTCCAACCAATGCTGCAGGACAGAATCAGGAAGGCTCAAGTGGGAGACAAAGAGATAGATGAAGTTAAGGAAAAGATGAAGGAAGGTCGAGCAAGGGAATTCCGCGAGGATGAGAAAGGAAACCTGTGGTACGGGGATCGTTTGCGCGTTCCCAACGATCCCGAGATAAGGAATGTGATTCTGCAGGAAGCTCATGACTCGCCATATTCCATACATCCGGGCAACACGAAGATGTATATGGACCTAAAGGACAGATTCTGGTGGAACAACATGAAGGGAGACATCGCAGAGCATATTGCCCTATGTGATGTATGTAGCCGAGTAAAGGCGGAACACCAGAAGCCAGGAGGATTGCTACAGCCATTGCCCGTGCCGGATTGGAAGTGGGATAGAGTGGGAATGGATTTTATCACATGATTGCCCAGGACCAGGTTAGGATATGACTCTATTTGGGTAGTGGTCGACCATTTGACCAAGGTAGCCCACTTTATACCAGTGAAGACGACTTATACGAGTGCAAAGTTGGCCAAGATTTACATGGACAAGATTGTGTGCCTACATGGAGTTCCCAAGAGTATCGTATCTGACAGAGGCACTCAATTTACCTCACACTTCTGGCGCTAGCTGCACGAGTCACTTGGTACTAGATTGGAGTTTAGCACAGCGTTTCACCCACAGACTGATGGACAGACCGAGAGGGTGAATCAGATTTTGGAGGACATGCTGAGAGCTTGCGCTTTGGCTCATGGATCTAGTTGGGATGAGAATTTGCCGTATGCGGAGTTTTCCTACAACAACAGCTATCAGACAAGCATCAAGACGTCACCGTTTGATGTGCTATATGGGAAACGGTGCCGAACACCATTGCTATGGGATGGAGTAGGAGAACGCCAGTTGTTTGGACCTGATTTGATCAAGGACGTTGAGGAGAAGGTCGCCTTGATTAGGGACAGGCTGAAGGTAGCACAATCAAGGCAGAAGAGCTACGCTGACGCCAAGCGCAAGGAAGTGGTGTATGACATAGGTGATAGAGCATACCTCAGAGTGTCGCCACTACGTGGAATCAGGAGATTTGGAATTAACGGTAAGCTGGCACCTCGATTTATTGGACCGTACAGGGTCTTAGCACGCAAATGAGAAGTTGCTCATAAGTTGGAGTTGCCAGAGGCTCTGTCTGCTGTTCACAACGTGTTCCACGTATCCCAGCTGAAGAAGTGCCATCCGGAGATGGTGGATACACCATTGAGAGACACTGTGCCACTAGAGGAGGTTCAGCTTGAGAGTGACCTGACGTATGAGGAGAAACCGGTGAAGATTCTAGAGACAGCAGAAAGGATTACCTGTACCAAGACAATCAAGTTTTGCAAAGTACAGTGGATCCACCACACCGAAGAGGAATCCACTTGGGAGCGTGAGGATGACATCCGAGAGGACTACCCACACCTATTTGCTAGCCGCGCCGAATCTCAAGGACGAGATTCATCTTAAGGGGGTTAGTCTTGTCGCATCCCAAATTTTAGATTTGGTCTTGCATATCATTCATATCATTGCATCATATCTTTCCATGCAAAACCGTCGAGTAGAAAGGCTCGGCGAAACGCTATTTGCAAAACCCTATTTTGTTTCACCACGAGGTTCCTGCGGGAAGCTTTAGTAAGACTTGCGACAACCACCCCTGTAGGTTCGAGGTTTCGCTCAAACCTTGACGCTAGGTTGTTCCCCTCGACGATACGAACCCGTAGGCGTGAGAATCGCTCCAATCGGAGTTCGTATGCAAAAGCCTCGGATGTTTTAGTAATCCGCCGGAAAACGGTCCGAAAATCCGGACCGATTTCCGAGTTGTAGTCAAACTCTGGACCGATTCTGTTTAGGATTTCCGCGCCCAGGACTACTTAAGCAGGGCCCCACCTGGCCTCGGGCCGCGTGCACAACCCCAGCCCCGACCCCGCCGCCTTCCTCCTGTCGCGCGACTCCCGAGGAGCCGCGCCTGCCGCCGCCATCTGCGCCGCCTCCCGGCCGCCTCGCCGCCGCCGGCCATAGCCGCCATTGCCGCCGGGTTCGTCTCCCTCTCCTCTCTCCGTTCCCGTGCGTCACCGCCGCCGTCGCCGCCGCCATTTGCTCCCGCCGCCGCCGCCGCAACACGCCACCGCCGCCGCCGGCAGCACCCGCCTCCGCCGCCGACGCCGCGCCCTCCGCCACCCGCGACGCCGCCTCCACCGGCCACCGCGGCCACGCCGCCAAGCCGCCGCCCGGCCGACCCTGCCGCCGCGTCGCATCGCCATCTGCGCGCGCGCGCCATCTGTCGCTGTCGCGCCTCGCTGCTGCGCGCGCCGCCTCGCTGCGCTGCCGCGTGCGCTCGCCCGCGCGCGTTATCGCGTGCGCGCATGCGCGCGCTCCGCCTCGTGCGCGTATGTATTTTGTCGACCCGATTAGTTGATCGTGTGTACCCGTGCAGGAAAGCCTCGTCGCCGGAAGTGATCGTCGCCGCTGTCCGGAACCCGTTCGGAGTCCGTTTCGTCGTCGTTTCCGGTAAGACAGCAGCCACCGTCAGATCTCAGATCAGCGGCCTAGATCGTTAGTTGACCGGTCAGACTCAGACGTTGACTAGTCAGACGCCCAGTCAGCGGACTAGTTGACCAGTCAACAGACACAGTTGACTGGGTCAATTTCGTTAATCCTTTTAGTTGGCAGATTTCGGTAGAATCTTGTAAATTGCGTAGAAATTAAACCGCTTGGCCAAAATTTGCAAATATAATATGTGGGATTCAGTGAGTCGTGTAGAATCTCGCTGTACCTTTGGTTCATGCTTTTACTGCAAGGTTTAGAACAGTTTAATCAAACTAGTTAGTGGCCTTTTCGGAGTAATAAATTCGTAGAAAAAGATCCGTAGCTCCAAAAATCACGTGTGATATGTCCCTGAACTCAGTATGAACGAGGGGAATCTCATCGTGCATTAAAAAGGTAGGCTTACAGTAAAAACTTCTGCAGTATTTGTCTAATGGCTTTCTGCAGTGTTTTAATTACTCCGGGAGTTTTATAATTCCTTTTTGAGTAATTCCAGTTGGTACTGTTTCTAATCAGCGATGCCTATGTGTATTCTCCTGATCCACCTATTCCTCACCCACATATACATAATAGGGGTGATCCACCCAAACTTTCAGCATCTACTTTTACTCAATGGCAATTTTTGATGAAGTCTCATGTGTGCAGGTCCTCCATTGAGTTGTGGAAAATCATCGAAAATGGTCTTCATGTTGTAAACCCCAATAATCTCACAAGAAGAGAACTTGTCGATAGCCAACTCAACGCTACAGCTCTACACATGATACAACTTGGTGTGGGTGACAAAGATATGCCACACATTCAGCATCTTAGTACAACTAAGGAACCTTGGGATGTTCTCATCGAGATCTTTATCGGAAATGAAAGTATGAGAAGGAATAGATATGATTCTTTGAGCAACGAAGCTGAATGATTCTATATGTTGGATGGAGAAGACCACGAGGACATGTATAGGAGGCTCAAGGCAATAGCCACAACTTTCAGAAATCACGGTGCCACTCATGTTGATGATGCATGGATCAAGCACAAGTATGTCAGTGCTCTTATGCCATTTGAGCCCACAGATTTGAAAAGTCTCCAAGGTAGGCATAACTACCATCTCATCACATCCAATGAGGTAATGCAAGAAATGGCCGCTTTCAAAGTGGCTGCCAAGAATGCCGAAGATGCTCGTGCACGAGCTATGGGGATGCAAAAGGGGGTCAACATGGCCTTGAAGACTAGTGTGATTGATCATGATGAATATGCCATAGAAGGTCTGGATTGTCCCGAGGATATAAAAAGGATCCACGGACAATACTTGGCTCTTTATGCTAGAAACTTTTGGAAAGATCCAGCCAAGGCTAAAGCTGAACTAGAACGCAAGAGTGGAGCCTATGGAAGAAAGGAAAATGGTCCCAAGATGAGAACATGTTTCAACTGTGGTGACCGGCTACACTTTGTAGCTGAGTGTCCATATCAAAGTAGGGAAGATAATGGAGGAAGACTTATTTTCAAAGACAAGTCAAAGGCTCCACGCAAGAAACAGTTTGTATAGAAGAATGCTCCCTTCAAGAAGCAACCAAAGATTGTTCTAGTGGCTCAAGAAGAATATTCTTCGGGAAGTGAAGATGAGGACGAGGACGATGCTCTCAAGAGGCGGCTGCTATAGACACCACATCTACATCAACATCTCTCTTCGACTCTCTGAACGAAAACATCATCAACAAGAATGCTACTTGTCTCATGGCAAGAAGCTCCGAGGTAACTTCTAACTCTTCTTTTCCTAAGGCTATGATTGACATGGATGATGCTACTAGTCTTAAGGTTAAAGAAGAGATTATTGCTTTGGATTATTTCTACACTAACTTGCAAGGTGAGCACCAAATACGTTTTGAAGCTCTTATGGATCAATTGGCCCAAAACGAAGCCCTCCTCGAAGAAAAGGGCAGAATTGAAAGGGAGGATGCAATGGAAATTGCATCCTTAAAAAATGCTCTTGAAGAAGAAGAAGATCGGGTCTCTCTTGAAGAGAACCCTGAGTCCATTGAGGAGTCACATGAAGGAATTGTGGCTAAAATTTTTAAGGAACGTGACAATGCAGTTACCAAAGCAAAGAAGTTAAAGAAGGAAAAGATTAACTTTGGGGCTGCTCATGATAGACTATCCGAGGAATTGGAGAAACTTGACAACGCTCACAAGGCGTTGAAAAGCGATTTATACACTCTCAATAAGTCACATGATCAGCTCCAAATTCGATTGGCCAAGTATGATGTTCCTAGCACATCCAATTCAACATATAGTCACAAGGAAAATGCTAGTGTGGAAAAAGAAGTGGTCAAGGACATCACTCCCAAGGATAAGGGTGTTCTTGATGAAGTCCTTGGCAAGCAAAGGTCAAATCATGTTAAAGAGGGACTTGTATATGTCACCAAGTCCAAGAAAAAGAAAAACAAGAAGAACAAGACCAAGAATGTGCAATCAAAGACAAGCACCGCTGGGAAAAATGTCACAAAAGACAAGACTAACAATATTGGTTTTGCTGGGTCTCACAATCCAAATTATGAACTCTTTTGTGATGATTATGGCGATGTTTATGCTTATTATGTCGGTCCCTTTGATGAATATATTGCTTGGTATATTTGGGTTCCAAAGACCCTTGTTACTAACATGAAAGGACCCATTGAAAAATGGGTACCTAAAACCAAGAAGTAATTCTCTTGCAGGGTTATGCTTCCGGTGGGTCGAAATGGGTGTTGGATAGTGGATGCACTAGTCATATGACCGAAAGCAAGGAGATCGTCACGGAGATGCGTCCAAATCATGATAATATTACAGTCTCCTATGGTGATAAGTCTAAATCTCAGGTATTGGGTCTTGGCAAGGTTGTGGTTGCCCACGATATCTCTCTCGTGGACGTCATGCTTGTTGAGACCCTCGGTTACAACCTTCTTTTTGTTCGTGCCCTTGGCAAGATGGGTTTTGCTGTGTTTATCAATGATGATTTGGTGGTACTCTTGTGGAGCAAGTCTCTAAAGGTCGCTTTCGTTGGGTACGTCGAAAATGACCTGTATGTGGTGGACTTTTCGGGGAACACCACTTCGGGTCCGAGGTGTCTATTCGAAAAGGCCGACGTCGGCTGGTTATGGCATCGCCGTTTAGCCCATGTCGACATGAGAACTTTTCAAAGTCTCCACAAGGGTGGACACATCCTTGGACTAAAATACAATGTCTCCTTTGCCAAAGATCGTGTTTGCAGGGCTTGTGTTGAAGGAAAAATGCATGACTCTCCCCCTAAGAGGAAGACTATTGTGTCTTCAAAGAGGATCTTGGAATTACTTCATGTGAATTTATTTGGTCCTCCTTCTCATGCAAGTCTTGGTGGGAAGAAATATTGCTTGGTCATTGTCGATGATTACTCAAGATATACATGGGTCTATTTCTTCAAGCTAAAGAGTGAGACTCAACAAACAGTCATTGACTTTGCCAATGAAGTTCAACGTCAACACAATGTTCCTATGTTGGCAATAAGAAGTGACAACGGCTTCGAATTCAAGAACTAAACTTTGAATGAGTTTCTAAGTGAAGAGGGGATTAGACATCAATATTGCGCTGCGTACACCCCTCAACAAAATGGTGTAGCCGAGAGGAAGAACCAGACTTTGATGGATATGACAAGATCAATGTTGGCTGAATTCAAGTCTCCTTACAATTTTTGGGCTGAAGCCATATCCACTGCGTGTCACTCATCGAACCGGGTCTACCTCCGAAAGATTTTGGACAAGACTCCATATGAAATACTTACCGATAACAATCCCAACATCTCATACTTCAGGGTATTCGGGTGTAAGTGTTTCTTTCTTATTAAAGGTGTCCGCTTGTCTAAATTTGAGTCCAAGGTTTTAGAAGGTATTTTTGCTGGTTACGGTGCCGAATCCCACACTTATAGAGTCTACAACAAGCTCACTGGGATTGTTGTAGAATCTTGTAGTGTGGAGTTCGATGAAAATAAGGGCTCCTTTGTAGGGCAAGTTGATGTTTGTGATGCAGATGTTGAAATACCCCAAGATGCCATAAGAAGAATGGGCGTGGGATTTTTCCGCCCCATTGAGGAACCCCTTGTCACATCCCAAATTTTAGATTTGGTCTTGCATATCATTCATATCATTGCATCATATCTTTCCATGCAAAACCGTCGAGTAGAAAGGCTCGGCGAAACGCTCTTTGCAAAACCCTATTTTGTTTCGCCACGAGGTTCCTGCGGGAAGCTTTAGTAAGACTTGCGACAACCACCCCCGTAGGTTCGAGGTTTCGCTCAAACCTTGACGCTAGGTTGTTCCCCTCGACGATACGAACCCGTAGGCGCGAGAATCGCTCCAATCAGAGTTCGTATGCAAAAGCCTTGGACGTTTTAGTAATCCGCCGGAAAACGGTCCGCAAATCCGGACCGATTTCCGAGTTGTAGTCAAACTCTGGAACGATTCTGTTTAGGATTTCCGCGCGCAGGACTACTTAAGCAAGGCCCCACCTAGCATCGGGCCGCGTGCACGACCCCAGCCCCGACCCCGCCGCCTTCCTCCTGTCGCGCGACTCCAGAGGAGCCGCGCCTATCGCCGCCATCTGCGCCGCCTCCCGGCCGCCTCGCCGCCGCCGGCCACCACCCGCCGCCGCCGGGTTCGTCTCCCTCTCCTCTCTCCGTTCCCGTGCGTCACCGCCGCCGTCGCCGCCGCCATCTGCGCCCGCCGCCGCCGCCGCCGCAACACGCCACCGCCGCCGCCGGCAGCACCCGCCTCCGCCGCCGACGCCGCTTCCTCCGCCACCCGCGACGCCGCCTCCACCCGCCACCGCGGCCACGCCGCCAAGCCGCCGCCCCGGCCGACCCCGCCGCCGCGTCGCATCGCCATCTGCGCGTGCGCGCCATCTGCCGCTGCCGCGTGCACTCGCCCGCGCGCGTTATCGCGTGCGCGCATGCACGCGCACATACACGCACGCACGCGCTCCGCCTCGCACGCGTATTTATTCTGTCGACCCGATTAGTTGACCGTGTGTACCCGTGCAGGAAAGCCTCGTCACCGGAAGTGATCGTCGCCGCTGTCCGGAACCCGTTCGGAGTCCGTTTCGTCGTCGTTTCCGGTAAGACAGCAGCCACCGTCAGATCTCAGATCAGCGGCCTAGATCGTTAGTTGACTGGTCAGACTCAGGCGTTGACTAGTTAGACGCCCACTCAGACGCCCAGTCAGCGCCCAGTCAGCGGACTAGTTGACCAGTCAACAGACACAGTTGACTGGGTCAATTTCGTTAATCCTTTTAGTTGGCAGATTTCGGTAGAATCTTGTAAATTGCGTAGAAATTAAACCGCTTGGCCAAAATTTTCAAATAAAATATGTGAGGATTCAGTGAGTCGTGTAGAATCTCGCTGTACATTTGGTTCAGGTTTTTACTGCAAGGTTTAGTACAGTTTAATCAAACTAGTTAGTGGCCTTTTCGGAGTAATAAATTCGTAGAAATAGATCCGTAGCTCCAAAAATCGTGTGTGATATGTCCCTGAACTCGTATGAACGAGGGGAATCTCATCGTGATTTAAAAAGGTAGGCTTACAGTAAAAAATTCTGCAGTATTTGTCTAATGGCTTTCTGCAGTGTTTTAATTACTCCGGGAGTTTTTTAATTCCTTTTTGAGTAATTCCAGTTGGTACTGTTTCTAATCAGCGATGCCTATGCGGTAGAATTTTCCCAAGATTTTACAAACAGTGTACTACCGGTAGTGAATTATTTAAGTTCTAGCTCTAGTGGTGAGCATTACTTTTGTCTAGTAGTTTTCCTTGTGCTAAAACTATTTTCCATGCATGCAATCGGTAGTGTTATGTTATAGGATGTTGTGGTGCAGCTGTAGCACCAATTCACTTATCGTTCTTATATTCATGCATCATATTTGTTGCATATGCTTGTGCATTGTTTGTTTATGACTGCAATTGTATCGTGTAGATTGTGTTGAGTGCAACGCTTGCTCGTGTGAGGATTGTGCTCTAGACCGCTACAACCAAGGCAAGTAGATGCTACTTTGTTCATGATATCGTCCTACTATTTTCTATGCATTGTCGTGTATTTTGTAGATGCATGTGTAGGATGATACTATCGCTATGCTATGTCCTATTATGTGGTAGGACCCCCTTTGTAGATGAACCATCGTTGGTAGATGTGCTTAACCATGCTTGATGAACGAGGGCTGGGTTACATCATTGATACTTGTTTTCTCAAAGTATTGGTTTGTGAAAACTAAAACAACTTAATCAATGAACCCCCTGGGTGTGATGGTATTGATAAATTTTGGTGGTAAGGCACCCATGTATCAAGAGAGAATGATTGGCTTCTTTATTGTGTAGCTTACGTGTGCAACCATGTGCCAATAATGAAATTGGCGGTTGGTTGGACTTAGTAGGTTGTGGTAACTCGAACCCGCGTATCCAGAGATGTAGAAGTTTGGTAGGTTGGACCGGTGCGCGTCGGGATTGAGGAGCTACTTCCCGAACAGTCTCTTCTTGGTCTTCTCCCTATCATCACCCAAAATGAGAGTGATGGTACGAGCTGGGCTGGCCAAGTCACATGGGTAAAGTGTACTAACCTCTGCAGAGTGTATAATCTAATCGATTAGCCGTGTCCCCGGTTATGGACATCTGAGTTGCTAGATATTGATTCCATGACATGTTTCTCGCTCATTCTAATTTCATAATTGTTTTAATGTTGTTGGGTTAACTTAATTGGGATCTTTTCAAAGAAAATCAAAAACTGTTTCTAAAAGTAGGACAAATGTATTTTAAAATGCAAGCCAGACACAGCTCCACTTGCCAAATATGGATGTAGATGTTAGTACTATTGTCTCCATTACTAGCTCTACTTGCCATACATTCCATGTATTGACCCTTCGGGGCTGCTACGTTTCATGTTGTAGGTTATTCCGATTCTGATTGATCGTTATAGGCCACGGTACTCCACTCGGCACTTGTTCACTTGTGGGCAATTTGAAGATTGGAGGATTTATTTGTTTATGTTTCTACATGAATAATTTGAGCTAGCTTTATGCTAAGCTTTTATTGTAATAATGGTACTCTGGATCTTTGTAGATCATGATACACGGATATTTTGCTATGTTATCTATCTTACTCTATTGTGGGCCAATGAACCGATCCAGGGATTGGCATGTCACATAGAGGCCACGGTCTTTTCAGAACCGGGGTGTTACATGATGGTATCAGAGCCCGTGTGTCGACTGTAGGATCGTGACCTAGGATTGGATTTGGAAGCCATAGAATTATTAAGCCTATATTAACTCTGTCTTTCCTCTTATGCCTTTCACCCTCGTAAATTCTTACCATATGCTATTCTCACACTTTCCTCTTTTACTTGATAGATGGGAGATGTCAGGACTGAGTATGTCACCATGGAGTCACCAAGGCCCTTTGCAAGGCAGTTAGCTCAGCTCTCTCAGTCATTGGGATTGCCACTGCCTATGTTCAAGGGAAGAAGGCTGTACACCTATGGATATGGAGAGGATGCATGGGAGATCACTACCTTCATATTCAGAGATGCCGCTTTGCCAAACCCGCGCAGGTCTATCTGCACTACCTTCATACATTCAGAGATGCTGCTTTGCCAAACCCCGCATTTGGTCTACACCAAGATATACTGCAACTGGGGACTTGGAATCAACTTGGCCATACATGAAGCCCTGTCTCGCCAGTGCCACTATGTCCGACACCTACTGCCTGAAGATTCACCCTACCGTGACTATGGAAGGCGTGATGAGAATGGAGCTCTAGCAGAGAAGGTGAGGATGATAAAGGAGATTGCAGACTTTACTAGCAATGGAATGGTGGTCCAAGGACAGGATATTGACACTTTGCATGAAGCTGTGGGAGTTCTGGAGAATGCACTGATAGCCAGAGATGAAACCATAGCTCATCTTCATGGTACGGTGCAGGAGAACACCCAGAATATACAACAGTTGCAAGGGACCGTCCAGGAAAGGGACCAAACCATTGAAGCTATGACAGTCCAGATTGCCGCTCTCCAAGCACAGCTGAATCCACCCTCTGATGATGACCATGGAGATGATGGCAACAATGGGGATGCTGATAACAGTGGAGATGATGATGATGAGGACGAGGATGATGATGATGGAGACGATGATGGTGGAGGAGACCAAGCTGTTGCTGTTGCAGCTGAAGATGAAGAAGAAGAGGAGGATCCAGAAGAGGTGGAGTTTGAAGTCTCAAGTGATGGTTCAGGAGAGGTGTACACTCCGCCGCCATGGTTGTACCGCGAGCCGAAGCGCCAACGCATGACCGCAAGGACCTACCTCAATCTCTTCAAGAAGTAGATAGAAGTCCACCAAATAGTCCACGTTAGGCAAACTCGTTAGGATTAGTCTCGATCAATGTGAAACTTAGTTCATGTTAGTTTAAGAGTGATTAGTTGCTTATTTGTGTACTCCAATATCCCAGGAATTATTTGTGCGAATTTTAATGAAAGAGTTATGGCAATTTGGTTATCATCTGTGTGTTTTTCGCTGCAGTTTTTCTGCTGATACAGCAGTACTGCGCGATTTTTCATATTTTTCTGGTAACTCGGAAAAATCTGAAAAAATTGGGCTGATGAGAAACTCTCTGTGCTATATGCACAAAAATCAGATAAATTTTCTGACAAGTTTAAGTCAGGCGGAAAAATTCGTGAACGCTGCTGGACTGTTCTGGCAGAATTGCTGTTTTGTTGATTAGTTGATCTATTGTTTAGTTAACCATTGCCAACTCTTGCAAAACTATTTCAGTAGTTATATACTGCTAGGATAACACCTGGGATGTTGCTGGATCGCTTGTTTGTTGATGTGTTGCTTGCTTGTGATTGCCTGCTATTTTTTGTTGTTGATTGATCATATGCATGGGTAGAATCCTATTGTCGTAGTTGATTCTTTCTAAACTTACCTATGCTGAACCGCAGATGCCTCCCCGCCGTCAACCCACTGAGATGGAGCAGCTCATGGCAGCTCAGGCACAGCTGACCCAAGTGATGACTCAGTTCATGGCGAATCAGAACAACAACAATGGAAACAATCAACCTCAGGGAGATGCTCTCACCAGATTTCTGAGGCTAAGGCCAGCTAAGTTCTCTACTGCAACGGAACCAATGGTTGCTCTCGACTGGTTGCGTTCAGTCAACAAGGATCTAGTAACTGTCGGATGCACTGATGCTGAGAAGGTGAGGTTTGCCGCTCACCTACTGGAAGGACCATCCGCTTCTTGGTGGGACACATTTCAGATCACCCACCCGCTGGATACCGTGACTTGGGCAATGTTTGAGGAAGGTTTCAGGACCAACCACATGTCTTCAGGAGTTCTGAGCCTGAAGAGGAAGGAGTTCCGCAACTTGCGCCAAACCAATCGCACCGTGGCAGAGTACATTGAGGAGTTCAACAACCTGTCCCGTTATGCACCTGAGGATGTTGACACTGATGCCAAAAGGAGGGAGAGATTCCTGGATGGCCTCGGTGATGAGCTTTCAGTACAACTACTTGTGGTTTATTGCCCCACTTTCTAGGAGCTTATGGACAAGGCTAGGATCTTGGAAGGGAAGCACAAACAGGTGGAGAACCGCAAGAGAAAGAGCAATACTCATCAGTCTGATTCTCACCACAAGACTCGCATTTCATATGATGGATACTCCAAGCATGGAGGAAGTGACCATGGGAGCCATGACCGCCGCGATGGACATCGCCATGACAACCATAGGTGCAACCACCACAACCACAAGGGAGGACACTCTCACCACTCTAGAGGACACGGTGGACATGACCGCAACCGTGATCGCAACTTCGTGAAGAAGGATCTGAGTGAGGTGACGTGCTTCAAGTGCAAGCAGAAGGGACACTATGCTGACAACTGTCCGGAGAAGAAAGAACTGAAGCCAACCAACGGCGAGAAGGCCACAGTGAACCACATGAATGTGGAGGAGATTCCAGATGAGCCTGACCTTGTGATTGGTAAGTTCCCAATCAACACTTACCCTGCACTTATACTTTTCGATACTGGTGCATCGCATTCATTCATATCAAGGGTATTTGTGGATAAGTATAAGTTACCTACTGAGTCTATGAAGAGGTCTATTAGAGTGAGTTCACCTGGAGGAGATATGATAGCTAGTGCGCGATGCCGCGATTTAACTGTGAGGATTGGAACACACAACTTCATTGCACATTTGGTAGTGTTGGATTCACAGGGATTAGACGTTATTCTGGGTATGGATTGGATGTCTATGCATGGGGGACACATAGATTGTGCACAGCGAGCTGTTTCACTCAAAACCCCGGATGGTAAGAGGATTAGATTCAAGTCGGCTGCACGACCGAGAAGGTGTAACTTGAATTCTCTTAAGGGGGTTAGCATGGATACTATGCCAGTGATTAGGGATTACCCCGACGTGTTTCCGGAAGAACTGCCAGGGATGCCACCTGACAGGGATGTAGAGTTTCTTATCGACCTGATGCCGGGAACAGGACCTATAGCAAAGAAACCATATAAGATGGATGTGGATGAGCTAAAAGAATTGAAGAAGCAGTTGAAAGAGCAGCTGGAAAAGGGATTCATTCAGCCTAGTTCGTCGTCATGGGGAGCGCCTGTTCTGTTTGTGGAGAAGAAAGATAGCAGCAAGAGGTTAGTGGTAGACTATCGCTCTCTGAATGAAGTAACCATAAAGAACAAGTACCCTATGCCGAACATAAATGATTTGTTTGATCAACTGGAAGGAGCAAAGGTGTTCAGCAAGATTGATCTGCGATCAGGCTACTTCCAATTGAAGATCCGAGAGGAGGACGTACCAAAAACCGCCTTCACCACTAGGTATGGTTTATATGAGTATACAGTTATGTCTTTTGGACTAACGAATGCCCCAGCATACTTCATGACCATGATGAACAAGGTATTTATGGAGTATTTGGACAAGTTCGTGGTGGTGTTTATTGATGACATACTGATATATTCCAAGGATGATGCCGAGCATGAGAAACATCTGAGGATGATTATGAAGAAGCTGAGGGAACACAAGCTGTATGCCAAATTCAGCAAATGTGAATTCTGGCTTAACACTGTTGGGTTTCTTGGACACATAGTGTCGGGAGAAGGAATTGCTGTTGATCCAAACAAAGTGACTGCAGTAAGTGAGTGGGAAGCACCCAAGAATGCAGGAGAGATTCGAAGCTTTTTGGGACTTGCTGGATATTACAGGAGATTCATTGAAAACTTTTCCAAGATTGCTAAGCTGATGACTGAACTTCTGAAGAAGGAGAGGAAGTTTGAATAGTCAGACATATGTGAAGCCAGCTTTCAGGAACTGAAGCGTCGACTAGTGACCGCGCCTGTTCTGTGTTTACCAGATCTTCAGAAGGATTTCCAAGTGTACTGTGATGCTTCACGACAGGGACTTGGGAGTGTGCTGATGCAAGATGGGAGAGTAGTGTCTTATGCCTCGCGACAACTCAAGCACCATGAGCGGAATTACCCCACACATGACTTGGAGTTAGCGTCAGTGGTTCATGCGCTCAAGGTATGGAGACATTACTTAATGGGAAAACACTGTGATGTGTACACCGACCACAAGTGCCTGAAGTACATATTCACGCAGAAGGAACTGAACATGAGGCAAAGGAGATGGTTGGAACTTATCAAGGATTATGATATGAATCTACAATACCACCCAGGAAAGGCCAATGTAGTAGCAGATGCTCTGAGCCGGAAGGTATATGCCAATGGATTGACAATTGGTGAATTGCCTAAGGACTTGTGCAAGCAATTCAAGGACCTTAGACTGTAGGTAGTATCTGAAGGATACTTAGCAACAATGGAAGTCCAACCAATGCTGCAGGACAGAATCAGGAAGGCTCAAGTGGGAGACAAAGAGATAGATGAAGTTAAGGAAAAGATGAAGGAAGGTCGAGCAAGGGAATTCCACGAGGATGAGAAAGGAAACCTGTGGTACGGGGATCGTTTGCGCGTTCCCAACGATCCCGAGATAAGGAAGGTGATTCTGCAGGAAGCTCATGACTCGCCATATTCCATACATCCGGGCAACACGAAGATGTATATGGACCTAAAGGACAGATTCTGGTGGAACAACATGAAGGGAGACATCGCAGAGCATATTGCCCTATGTGATGTATGTAGCCGAGTAAAGGCGGAACACCAGAAGCCAGGAGGATTGCTACAGCCATTGCCCGTGCCGGATTGGAAGTGGGATAGAGTGGGAATGGATTTTATCACATGATTGCCCAGGACCAGGTTAGGATATGACTCTATTTGGGTAGTGGTCGACCATTTGACCAAGGTAGCCCACTTTATACCAGTGAAGACGACTTATACGAGTGCAAAGTTGGCCAAGATTTACATGGACAAGATTGTGTGCCTACATGGAGTTCCCAAGAGTATCGTATCTGACAGAGGCACTCAATTTACCTCACACTTCTGGCGCTAGCTGCACGAGTCACTTGGTACTAGATTGGAGTTTAGCACAGCGTTTCACCCACAGACTGATGGACAGACCGAGAGGGTGAATCAGATTTTGGAGGACATGCTGAGAGCTTGCGCTTTGGCTCATGGATCTAGTTGGGATGAGAATTTGCCGTATGCGGAGTTTTCCTACAACAACAGCTATCAGACAAGCATCAAGACGTCACTGTTTGATGTGCTATATGGGAAACGGTGCCGAACACCATTGCTATGGGATGGAGTAGGAGAACGCCAGTTGTTTGGACCTGATTTGATCAAGGACGTTGAGGAGAAGGTCGCCTTGATTAGGGACAGGCTGAAGGTAGCACAATCAAGGCAGAAGAGCTACGCTGACGCCAAGCGCAAGGAAGTGGTGTATGACATAGGTGATAGAGCATACCTCAGAGTGTCGCCACTACGTGGAATCAGGAGATTTGGAATTAACGGTAAGCTGGCACCTCGATTTATTGGACCGTACAGGGTCTTAGCACGCAAATGAGAAGTTGCTCATAAGTTGGAGTTGCCAGAGGCTCTGTCTGCTGTTCACAACGTGTTCCACGTATCCCAGCTGAAGAAGTGCCATCCGGAGATGGTGGATACACCATTGAGAGACACTGTGCCACTAGAGGAGGTTCAGCTTGAGAGTGACCTGACGTATGAGGAGAAACCGGTGAAGATTCTAGAGACAGCAGAAAGGATTACCTGTACCAAGACAATCAAGTTTTGCAAAGTACAGTGGATCCACCACACCGAAGAGGAATCCACTTGGGAGCGTGAGGATGACATCCGAGAGGACTACCCACACCTATTTGCTAGCCGCGCCGAATCTCAAGGACGAGATTCATCTTAAGGGGGTTAGTCTTGTCGCATCCCAAATTTTAGATTTGGTCTTGCATATCATTCATATCATTGCATCATATCTTTCCATGCAAAACCGTCGAGTAGAAAGGCTCGGCGAAACGCTATTTGCAAAACCCTATTTTGTTTCACCACGAGGTTCCTGCGGGAAGCTTTAGTAAGACTTGCGACAACCACCCCTGTAGGTTCGAGGTTTCGCTCAAACCTTGACGCTAGGTTGTTCCCCTCGACGATACGAACCCGTAGGCGTGAGAATCGCTCCAATCGGAGTTCGTATGCAAAAGCCTCGGATGTTTTAGTAATCCGCCGGAAAACGGTCCGAAAATCCGGACCGATTTCCGAGTTGTAGTCAAACTCTGGACCGATTCTGTTTAGGATTTCCGCGCCCAGGACTACTTAAGCAGGGCCCCACCTGGCCTCGGGCCGCGTGCACAACCCCAGCCCCGACCCCGCCGCCTTCCTCCTGTCGCGCGACTCCCGAGGAGCCGCGCCTGCCGCCGCCATCTGCGCCGCCTCCCGGCCGCCTCGCCGCCGCCGGCCATAGCCGCCATTGCCGCCGGGTTCGTCTCCCTCTCCTCTCTCCGTTCCCGTGCGTCACCGCCGCCGTCGCCGCCGCCATCTGCTCCCGCCGCCGCCGCAACACGCCACCGCCGCCGCCGGCAGCACCCGCCTCCGCCGCCGACGCCGCGCCCTCCGCCACCCGCGACGCCGCCTCCACCGGCCACCGCGGCCACGCCGCCAAGCCGCCGCCCGGCCGACCCTGCCGCCGCGTCGCATCGCCATCTGCGCGCGCGCGCCATCTGTCGCTGCCGCGCCTCGCTGCGCTGCCGCGTGCGCTCGCCCGCGCGCGTTATCGCGTGCGCGCATGCGCTCCCGCCTCGTGCGCGTATGTATTTTGTCGACCCGATTAGTTGATCGTGTGTACCCGTGCAGGAAAGCCTCGTCGCCGGAAGTGATCGTCGCCGCTGTCCGGAACCCGTTCGGAGTCCGTTTCGTCGTCGTTTCCGGTAAGACAGCAGCCACCGTCAGATCTCAGATCAGCGGCCTAGATCGTTAGTTGACCGGTCAGACTCAGACGTTGACTAGTCAGACGCCCAGTCAGCGGACTAGTTGACCAGTCAACAGACACAGTTGACTGGGTCAATTTCGTTAATCCTTTTAGTTGGCAGATTTCGGTAGAATCTTGTAAATTGCGTAGAAATTAAACCGCTTGGCCAAAATTTGCAAATATAATATGTGGGATTCAGTGAGTCGTGTAGAATCTCGCTGTACCTTTGGTTCATGCTTTTACTGCAAGGTTTAGAACAGTTTAATCAAACTAGTTAGTGGCCTTTTCGGAGTAATAAATTCGTAGAAAAAGATCCGTAGCTCCAAAAATCACGTGTGATATGTCCCTGAACTCAGTATGAATGAGGGGAATCTCATCGTGCATTAAAAAGGTAGGCTTACAGTAAAAACTTCTGCAGTATTTGTCTAATGGCTTTCTGCAGTGTTTTAATTACTCCGGGAGTTTTATAATTCCTTTTTGAGTAATTCCAGTTGGTACTGTTTCTAATCAGCGATGCCTATGCGGTAGAATTTTCCCAAGATTTTACAAACAGTATACTACCGGTAGTGAATTATTTAAGTTCTAGCTCTAGTGGTGAGCATTACTTTTGTCTAGTAGTTTTCCTTGCGCTAAAACTATTTTCTATGCATGCAATCAGTAGTGTTATGTTATAGGATGTTGTGGTGTAGATGTAGCACCAATTCACTTATTGTTCTTGCATTCATGCATCATATTTGTTGCATATGCTTGTGCATTGTTTGTTTATGATTGCAATTGTATCGTGTAGATTGTGTTGAGTGCAACGCTTGCTCGTGTGAGGATTGTGCTCCAGATCGCTACAACCAAGGCAAGTAGATGCTACTTTGTTCATGATATCGTCCTACTATTTTCTATGCATTGTCGTGTATTTTGTAGATGCATGTGTAGGATGATACTATCGCTATGCTATGTCCTATTATGTGGTAGGACCCCCTTTGTAGATGAACCACCGTTGGTAGATGTGCTTAGCCATGCTTGATGAACGAGGGCTGGGTTTACATCATTGATACTTGTTTTCTCAAAGTATTGGTTTGTGAAAACTAAAACAACTTAATCAATGAACCCCCTGGGTGTGATGGTATTGATAAATTTTGGTGGTTTCATTGCGGAAAGGCACCCAGGTATCAAGAGAGAATGATTGGCTTCTTTATTGTGTAGCTTACGTGTGCAACCATGTGCCAATAATGAAATGGGCGGTTGGTTGGACTTAGTAGGTTGTGGTAACTCGAACCCGCGTATCCAGAGATGTAGAATTTTGGTAGGTTGGACCGGTGCGCGTCGGGATTGAGGAGCTACTTCCCGAACAGTCTCTTCTTGGTCTTCTCCCTATCATAACCCAAAATGAGAGTGATGGTACGAGCTGGGCTGGCCAAGTCACATGGGTAAAGTGTACTAACCTCTGCAGAGTGTAGAATCTAATCGATTAGCCGTGTCCCGGTTATGGACATCTGAGTTGCTAGATATTGATTCCATGACATGTTTCTCGCTCATTCTAATTTCATAATTGTTTTAATGTTGTTGGGTTAACTTAATTGGGATCTTTTCAAAGAAAATCAAAAACTGTTTATGAAAGTAGGACAAATGTATTTGCAAATGCAAGCCAGACACAGCTCCACTTGCCAAATATGCATGTAGATGTTAGTACTATTGTCTCCATTACTAGCTCTACTTGCCATACATTCCATGTATTAACCCTTCGGGCTGCTACGTTTCATGTTGCAGGTTATTCTGGTTCTGATTGATCGTTATAGGCCACGGTACTCCACTCGACACTTGTTCACTTGTGGGCAATTTGAAGATTGGAGGATTTATTTGTTTATGTTGCTACCTGAATAATTTGAGCTAGCTTTATGCTAAGCTTTTATTGTAATAATGGTACTCTGGATCTTTGTAGATCATGATACACGGATATTTTGCTATGTTATCTATCTTACTCTATTGTGGGCCAATGAAACGATCCAGGGATTGGCATGTCACATAGAGGCCACGGTCTTTTCAGAACCGGGGTGTTACACCCCTTGTGGTGGATCGGGAAGGACAATTCTCCCCTCAAGTGGAGCCCTCATCTACACAAGATCAACAAGCTCCTACTGTTGGAGAAAACTCTGCACCGACACCACAACCCACTGAAGATCATCAGTCTCCTGTACAAAATGGTAGTCCTAGGCCGGACTATCCGCCCCCTCCAAGGGGCGGACAATCCTCCCGTGGCACTCCAACTTGTTCTAGGGGATCCGAAGAAGAAAAGAACAGCCAAGAAGTCCCCATGCCGGATTCTCCGGCCCCCGAGGGCGGATTATCCGGCTCTAGATCTCCCGGTTCTGTCAGGCATGATCAGGAAGAAGAAACTGGTGCCTCATCTCCCAGGCCGGATAGTCCGGCCCCACCAAGGGGCGGATTATCCGGCCCTGAAGAACAAATTCAGCAGCAAGGTCCTGTTGTTAACTCAGATCAAGATCAAGGGCAAGGAAGTGGTCAAGACAAGGATACAAATACTGAATCAACTCCTTCTAGAAACAATAAGGAAAATGAGGCTCGTCGCAAGGCTCGTGCTGATCGGAACCTTGAACTAAGGGGTCACACTCTTGACAAGGTTGTTGGTGATCTACGAAGAAGGGTGTCCACTAGAAGAGAACTAGCAAGCTTCTGTGATCATCAAGCTCACATTTCCATGGTTGAACCAAAGAAGGTCTTTGATGCTCTTGAAGATCCCGATTGGGTTGCTGCAATGCATGAAGAATTAAATAACTTCGAACGCAACAAAGTTTGGAAGCTCGTAGAGAAACCCAATGATTGTCGCAATGTTATCAGCACCAAGTGGATCTTCAAGAACAAACAAGATGAAAATGGCATTATTTTGAGGAATAAAGCAAAACTCGTGGCTCAAGGATTCTCTCAAGTGGAAGGAATTGATTTTGGCGAGACTTATGCTCCTGTGGCTCGTCTTGAGTCCATCTGTATCCTTCTTGCATATGCAGCCCATCATAACTTTAAATTACAACAAATGGATGTTAAGAGTGCGTTTCTTAATGGTCATGTACATGAGTTAGTATACGTCAAGTAGCCCCCGGGTTTTGAGGACCCCAAATTTCCGAACCATGTCTACAGACTCGATAAGGTGCTCTATGGCCTTAAACAAGCCCCACGTGCGTGGTATGAGCACCTTAAAGAGATTTTTTAGACCGTGGATTCGAAGTTGGGCAAATCAATCCCACTATTTTTACTAAGAAGGTTAATGGGGAGCTTTTTGTATGCCAACTTTATGTAGATGACATCATTTTTGGCTCTACTAACCAAGCTTTTAACGATGAATTTTCAAAGCTTTTGACTGGCAGGTTTGAGATGTCAATGATGGGTGAGTTAAGGTTCTTTCTTGGATTCGAGATCAAACAACTTAGAGAGGGAACCTTTATTAATCAAGCTAAGTACATCCAAGACATGCTCAAAAGGTTCAAGATGACGGATCTCAATGGCGTTGCGACTCCAATGCAAACAAAGTGTCATCTTGAGCTCAATCCCAAGGGTAAAGACGTGGACCAAAAGGTATACCGATCCATGATCGGATCTCTCCTTTACCTTTGCGCATCTAGGCCCTATATTGTGTTAAGTGTAGGAGTGTGTGCAAGGTACCAAGCCGCTCCTAAAGAAAGCCACTTAGTGGCGGTCAAACGAATCTTCAGATATTTGGTTCATTTCCCGAATTTTGGTTATGGTATCCCAAGGGTTCAAGTTTCTCTCTATGTGGTTACACTGATTCAGATTGAGCTGGTGACAAAGATGATAGGAAATCAACTTCTGGTGCATGTCAATTCTTGGGCAGGTCTCTAGTGTGTTGGTCTTCAAAGAAACAGAATTGTATTTCACTCTCAACCATCGAAGCTGAATATGTTGCTGCTGTAAGTGCTTGTACACAATTATTATGGATGAGGCAAACTTTAAAGGAATATGGTGTCAATTGTGACAAAGTTCCTCTATTATGTGACAGTGAAAGTGCTATCAAAATTGCTTACAATCCCGTGCAACATACAAGAACAAAACATATTGAGATTCGCAACCACTTCATTCGGGATCATGTTGCTTGTGGCGATATTGCCCTATCCTTTGTGAGCACGAAGAACCAACTTGCTGATATTTTCACGAAGCCCCTTGATGAAGCAAGATTTTGTTATTTGAGGAATGACCTAAATATCATAGATTCAAGGAGCTTGGCTTGACTACCCTTGCACACTCACTTGCTCTTATTCATGTATTTGGTTTAGATGCGGGCATAGACATAGGGGGAGTGTGGTCCTAATTGATTGGGCTAACCCTCGCCCCATAATGCCGAAAGCAAGAAAAATCATTTCCCTTAATATCATTTTGTGATATGTGGGTCATCGATGAGCATTGGTTTTGAACTCAAGATACATCTTCGCGGTGTCATGCCATGAGCTCCAACATGGTGGCTTTGGCCACCGCCCTCTTCCTTGAGAAGAGTTGGTTTCTAATGGCTCTCTTTGGATTTTCTTGCATATTTTCTTGTTCTTATGGAAAACACACTCAACTTTGGTTTTTGTTTGATTTGATTCTTGCAAATTTGGGTGTGTAGTACCATCTCAGTTTGTTGCTCTAAACCCAAGCCTTCTTTCCCTCCTTGAACCATCTATTCTTGCACATAAGTCCTCTATACACCAACAAGGGGTTTTGCAAGGTTGCTCCGGCCTGAATCTGTACTTAACAGAAATTTCAGAGGGGGGCGGACTATCCGCCCTAAGTGGGGGGGGGGGTGGATAATCCGCCCCGGGCGAAATCTGCCCTTTAAAGGCTGGGTCGGGGAGGCCAGGCTCAAACAAAGCAGCCAGCCCTCCCCCAACCCTACCTCAGCCCCCAGCCGCCGCCGGAGCCTCTTCCCCTCCTAGAGTCGATTTGACCACCGGATTCTCCGGGGTCGCCCCGGATCTTCTTCACCTCGCCTCTGGGTATCTTCTCCTCTGCTATTTTCCTCCAATGAGTGAGGGTAACTCCCTCATCTCTCTCCTTTTGTATGGGATGCATTTTGTTTGGTGGAAATCTCATTGTAGAAGATTCTTGGTGTTCTTCCTTACATGCTAGAATCAGTAGTATTGCAACCCTAGTATCCGATCTGTTTTGCCATGGTAGATCTGGGCCATTCCAGAAAATTTCTGCGGGGAGCGGATTATCTGCCCTTTCCAGGGCCGGATAATCCGGCCTGGAGATTCACTTCTGGTCTGGTTTGGTCCTGACTCCTGCAGTGCACATCGCTGATTTATGCATTGCTTTTCTACTCTTTCTATTGTTTGTCCTGGACTTGTGTGTGTTCTTATCTCCATGCTATCCCTCTCATGCTTTTCACAGGTAGTTCCAAGCCGACCAAGACCTTCTCTCGTCATTCCCGTGCCCGTTATCTCAAGCCCACTGCAGAAGGGAAGTTCATTGACGAAACCAAGGTCAGCAGAGCAGCAAGAGAGGCTGAACGGATGGCAGAGGCAGGAAAGAAAACAAAGAGGACCGCATCTCGCAAGGGCAAACAGTCTTGGCCCAATTACAAGTCTATGGATAGTCTTCAGTATGCCTCCATTCACCATACTGATTACTATGATGAGGCTGACAGTGATGGTCCCCCCCGAGGACTCTATGTTTTGGAATGCCCACTTTTGGGCTATTCATGATGATATATATGCTACCCTCAAGCTTCGCCCTATGCATCCTATCAATTTGACTGAGGCTCAATCCAAGGCAAGGCTCCTTGAGGCATTAGATGTGACCAACAAGATGGGGCTTCACGACCTTATGAATATCCAATGCAACTATGATTCCTCCGTGGTGAGGCAGTTTTTCTCGACACTTGTGATTTGCGGTGATGAGAGCCGTACTATGAAGTGGATGACCGGGACAACAATGATTCAGTCGGACTTCCGCATCTTTGGGAAGGTTCTTGGTTATGCCTTCCATGGCCGGGACACCCCTTCTGGCCACCGTATCATTTCTCCACTGAAGCCATCCAAGGATACTGTGCTTGCTCCGTGCCTTCCTCCTGATGGTGTTGCTGGTACTTTTGCTGGTCTCTCTCCCTTGTAGGCCTCCCTTGTTGGCATATTTAGGGATTAAATTTCTCCTAGTGGTGGCAACAATGACAAGATCCGTGGCCATCTTGTTCCTCTCCTTGATTTTGCTCACGAGTGTGCCACCAACTCTGGTTTAGCTATAGGTTACAAACTAGATGTCATGGACTACATATATCATGAGATGACAGATGCTATGATCAACAGGCTCTCTATTCCCTATGCTCCTTTCATTATGATGCTCATCAAGCATATGTTGCCCCATGAGGACTTTGGCACTACTTTGGATGGGGTTCACAAGCCCAAGAAAATCTACAACAAGGCTCAGAAGACCCATCACCCTTCCACTGCCCCTGAGTCCTTCATGCGTGATGCACGGGCTAGTGGTAGTCGTTCCGCGGTGTCCCCAATGGCACGCGAGGTTAAGCAACTCACTTGGTTCCAGCAACACATCCTTTCCATGGGCATTGACACTCACAAGGGCTAATATGAGGCGTACCGCCGGGATCATGAGAGGGATCACACTCAGCAGCTTATTCTTCACCATGTATCAGGTGCCACTGGCCATCCACCACCTCCCACTGCTCCAGAACCGTATGATCAGTGGAACACTTCAGGGATCAACTACGGCAAGCTCAAGAATTGCCTCTTTCCTCCACCACCGAGGGCACCCACTCCTCCATCTGATGACGATGATGATGAGTATGATGAAGAGGAAGGGAACGGGAATGACTACGACGAGGATGAGGAGGAGTGAAATTCAGGGGCGTTAGCATCGCTCTTCTTCCTTTTTGGCGTTTCGATGCCAAAGGGGGCGAAGTAGTTCTATTAGGTCTCGTGGATTTGCAAGGGTCGGGCGCAAGCACCTGTCTTTCAGTCGTTTTTTATTTGCTTGCTTGTGCCTTTTAGCGTGAACTTATTTGCTATTTTTGCTTGGTTATGTAAGACCTTGTCGTGCTTTATTCTGCGTGTTTGGTATTCTGGAATTCTGGATTTATATTGTGCATCTCATGGAATTCTGGATTTATCTATGGAGCCTATTTGATGGCATATGGAATCATGGGATTATCTAATGTATGCATCAATATTGTTGGGATGTGCTTGAAGGCTATCAATCTCTTTATTTCCTTTGGCTATAATCACATCCCGGTGGTATGACCTTGTTTCCCAACCCACCTTGTTTCAATTATCTTTGCTATGAAAGTTGTGTTCTCTCTAGTGTGTGTATTTGTATTCAAATGCAAATTTTAAATATGCAAACATCTAGAGGGAGCGTCTTTCATTTTAAGGTGGCGTTAGCCGGTTTCAATGCAAATCCAGTCATTGGCTGCAGGTTCAATTCATCATTCAATCCTTCGAGGAACTTTTCCTTTCTCTTAGCATCAGTATCAACCTCATCCAGTGCATAGCGTGCCAGATTGTTGAACTCCTCAATGTATTCAGCCGCACTACGGTGACATTGTTTCAGATTGTGGAATTATTTCTTCTTCAAATTCATCACTCCTGATGAGATGTGAGCTGTACGAAATCCTTCCTCAAAAATAGCCCAAGTCACATCCTCAAGGGGAGTGGTGATTTGAAAGTTATCCCACCAGGTTGCTGCTGGTCCTTCAAGTAGATGTGCTGCGAACCTGACCTTTTCTTCGTCGGTGCAGCCAATAGTGACTAGGTCTTTGTTCATGGAATGTATCCAGTCATTGGCTATCATTGGATCAGTTGTTCCTGAGAACTTGGCTAGCCTCAACCTTAGAAACCTGGTGAGCATGTCAAAAGTTGTTGTTGTTGTTATTGTTGTTGTTGTTGTTGTTGTTGTTGTTGTTGTTGTTGTTGTTGTTGTTGTTGTTGTTGTTGTTGTTGTTGTTGTTGTTGTTGTTGTTGTTGTTGTTGTTGTTGTTGTTGTTGTTGTTGTTGTTGTTGTTGTTGTTGTTGTTGTTGTTGTTGTTGTTGTTGTTGTTGTTGTTGTTGTTGTTGTTGTTGTTGTTGTTGTTGTTGTTGTTGTTGTTGTTGTTGTTGTTGTTGTTGTTGTTGTTGTTGTTGTTGTTGTTGTTGTTGTTGTTGTTGTTGTTGTTGTTGTTGTTGTTGTTGTTGTTGTTGTTGTTGTTGTTGTTGTTGTTGTGTTGTTGTTGTTGTTGTTGTTGTTGTTGTTGTTGTTGTTGTTGTTGTTGTTGTTGTTGTTGTTGTTGTTGTTGTTGTTGTTGTTGTTGTTGTTGTTGTTGTTGTTGTTGTTGTTGTTGTTGTTGTTGTTGTTGTTGTTGTTGTTGTTGTTGTTGTTGTTGTTGTTGTTGTTGTTGTTGTTGTTGTTGTTGTTGTTGTTGTTGTTGTTGTTGTTGTTGTTGTTGTTGTTGTTGTTGTTGTTGTTGTTGTTGTTGTTGTTGTTGTTGTGGCGACAGTTGGCGCCAAACATGGGGCTGAGATGGCGGCGACCGGAGTGACGTTCCGCACGGGACCCCGCACTTCGTCAGGCGAGCACGTGGCTTCCGGCCTCGTGCTCACGCTCGGGCAGTTCGACTCCATCATCGACAACGCCAGCTGCTTCGCCGGATCCAACTTTCTGGCTGACGTCACCGTCCTGCTGTTCGGAGATCTACCCGTCTACGTTGCCACCATGCCGGAGCGTTTCCATCGGAAAATCGTCTCCTTCACCAAGCCGTTGCCCTCAGTCGGCAGCGCGTTCGCTGCACCCGGTGTCGTGGAGGTGATGATGGCTGGCTCAAGCAATAGCCACCGTCCTCCCCTTGATCGTGGCAGCGACCATGCCGGCCCGTCTACCCCGGTGCGCGAAAAGGGCGCGGTGGACGAGGTCAACGAAGAGCTCCGCGAGCCGGTCCACCCCGGGGACGACCCAGATGCGGTCATGGCCAAGATCGAGGCAGCGCAGGAGAGCAACATCCGCAAGTATAATCGCGCGTACGGCCTCACCCCGTCTAACGAGGATCCTAACCGGCTGGGTTCCGTGCAGCGCTGTGGAGGGGAACTGGGCGCCCGCTTTGAGCATGACCTCGAGCCGGCTTCCCGCACCTACTTCCCTCCGCCCGTATACGATACCACGGTCAAGAACGTCCGGGCGGCGCGAGCCATCGCGGAGGATCTACCCCACCTAGAGGGGGACGAGATGCTGCGCCAATTTTAGCGCGTGCAACACCTGCTACGCGTGGCTGAAGAGCAGGCCGAGGCTGCTCGGATCGTGTTTGAGGCTGGAGCCGGCTCCAGGGGGAATCGCCCGGCTGGCAACAGTCGGGGCGGACCTCGTCAGACCGAGTGCTCCGCGTCTCCGGGCCAGCACCCCCGCGCTCCAAGCGTCGCCAATTCGGCAGCAGCCAGCCTCGCGGCGAGCAGGGCACCACGAGCCACCATCCGCCGACTGGCTAGAACCCCCCTCCACCCCCTCCACCGTCCCGCCTAACTGGCCGGGTGGGAACCCCCAATCCGGTTGAGCCCGATGCGCGCGCTCGCATCGACCTCCTAAACGGAAGCTTTCCTCACTAAGGAGGAAGACGCAACCGGCCCCGTGTGTTTCGTACCATGCATCCGGAAGGAGCCCTTTACCGACAAGTTCTCCCTATCCCGGGACACCCCCAAATACGACAGCAGCATGAAGCCGGAAGACTGGCTGACCGACTACGTCACCGTAGCTGGCATCGCGCATGACAACAAGTGTGTTGCGATCCGGTACATCCCCCTCATGCTAACTGGCTCGGCAAGAACCTCGCTCAACGGCCTCGCACCCAACAACATCAATGCTTGGCCAGACTTCGAGAAAGTATTCATCCGGAACTTCAACGACACTTACAAGTGTCCAGGCATGCCCCGTGATTTGTCTCTGTGTGTCCAGGGAGACCGCGAGTCAGATCGCGCGTACCTCGCCTGCTGGACCGAGCTACGCAACTCCTGCGAAGGGGTGGTGGAGAACCAGGGAATCGGTTTCTTCATCAAAGGGTGCCGCGAAGGCACGATGCTGCGCCACCGGATGCTGTGCGACGAGCCCAAGACCATGGCAGAGCTGATGACCGTCGCCAACCAGTACGTCACCGCGGATGCGGCAATGAAGAAGCCCCTCCGGGTAAATGCGGAAGGACGTCCGGTTCCCACCGAGCTGGCTAGGGAGAAGCCTGCCGGCCAGGGCGGTGATGCCGGCTCGTCCAGACGGCACGACAATGACAACCGCTACGAGGGAAAGCCCCGGTAGAGCAGCAGAGCCCGCGCTACCACCAACGGCAAGTCAACACGGTGTAGGGTGCGCCGGCTCACAACGACTAGAGGCAGAGGAATGCCTTCACCTTCGAGGAAATGTTCGACGGGGCCTGCAAGTACCACAGCGGCACCAAGCCGGCTACGCACACCACTCGGCAGTGCAGCTGGACCAACAAGATCAAGGAGCAGGCCGGGTTACGCCCCTCCCTCCACCCCCTCCTAGCGGTCCCCCACCGCCGGCTAGGGCAGCCGGCAACAACCGCGACAATGGAGGTTACCCCCAGCAGCACGAGAACTACCACATCTTCGAGGCCGAGCCGATTGATAATCGTGGCCGGAAGCAACGCAGCGCGGAGGTGAACGCCATCATTCCCCCAGTTCCCCTGCGTCTCAACTAGTCCGAGACTCCCATCACCTGGAGCCAGGCCGACCAGCCGGATTCACTTCCGAATCCCGGGGGCTACGCGATGGTGCTCGACCCCCTCATCATCTCCGACTCGCGCACCTGCCGGTTCTCGCTCGTGCTGGTGGACGGTAGGAGCAGCCTCAACCTGCTCTACCGGTCCTCAATGGACAAGCTGGGTATCTGGGAGTGCAACCTGCAACCCTCAACCATGGTGTTCCACGGCATCGCACCCGGGCCACCGTGCGTCCCCCTCGGCAAAATCCGGCCGGATGTCATATTTGGTTCAGAAGAAAACTTCCGGCGAGAGACAATCTGGTTCGAGGTGGTCAACCTCACCAGCACCTACCATGTCCTTCTCGGGTGCCCCGCCCTTGCAAAGTTCATGGCGGTCCCCCACTATGCATACCTCAAGATGATGTTGCCGGGGCCAAACGGTGTGATTACTGTGGCCGGCTGCTACAGGCGGTCGATGGCTTACGCAAAAGAAGGCGCACAGATAGCCGAGGCCCTGCTCATCGCTGAGGAGAAGCGCGAGATGCTGCATAATGTTGCTATGCTGCAGCAGGAAGTGCCGGTTGGCATGAAGCCGGCTGGGGACATGGCATTCCAGCCGTCCAAGGAGACCCGCCAGATCCTGCTCGACCCGGCTGACCCCTCCAAGTGCATCACCATCGGTGCCGACGTGGACAGCAAATAGGAAAGCGCGCTCGTCGACTTCATCCGTGAGAATCGGGACATCTTCGCATGGTCTCCCAAATACATGCCAGGTGTGCCGAGGGAGTTCGCCGAGCACTCGCTTCATGTGCGTCCGGATGCCAAGCCGGTCAAGCACCCCTCCGTCGCTTCGTGGAGGACAAGAGGAAGGTCATCGGCGACGAGATCACCCGGCTACTTGCCGCCGGCTTCATCATGGAAGTGTACCACCTGGACTGGTTGGCCAACCCAGTCCTGGTGCTGAAGAAGAACAAGACTTGGCGCATGTTTATCGACTACACGAGCCTGAACAAGGCCTGCCCGAAAGATCCTTTCACCCTGCCCTGTATTGATCAAGTGATTGACTCTACGGCCGGCTGCGACCTGCTTTCCTTCCTTGATTGTTATTCTGGCTATAATTAGATCCGGCTGAATCTGGCTGAATCCGGCTGATCAACTGAAAACATTGTTCATCACCCCGTATGGGGCTTACTGCTATGTAACCATGCCATTCGGCCTGAAGAATGCACGTGCTACCTATCAGCGTTGCATGCCGAAATGCTTGCACTCGTAGATCGGCCAGAACGTGTACACATGTCGTCATCAAAACGAAGGAGAAGCAGACTCTGCTGGAAGATCTCGGCGAGACGTTTGCGAACCTCCGCCGGTACTAGATGAAGCTGAATCCAGAGAAGTGCGTGTTCGGCGTGCCAGCCGGACAGCCCCTCGGTTTCCTAGTATCAAGCCGGGGAATTGAGGCCAATCCGGAGAAGATTGCGGCCATCGAGAGGATGCATCCACCGAAGAGCTTGCTCGGTATCCAGAAGTTTACCGGCTGCCTGGCTTCCCTCAGCCGATTCGTCAGCTGGTTGGGAGAGAAGGCCCTGCCCCTGTACCAGCTAATGAAGAAGATGGACAAGTTCACTTGGACGGCTCAGGCGGACATGGCCTTCCACGACCTCAAGCGCATGCTGTCAATGGCGCCGGTGCTCGCCACGCCGGCTGAGAAGGAGCCGATGCTGCTCTATATAGCCGCAACCAACCGGGTTGTCAGCGTCGTCCTGGCGGTCGAGCGTCCCGAGCCGGGCAAGGCGCAGCCGGTTCAGTGACCCGTCTACTACCTCAGCGAGGTGTTGTCCCTCTCCAAGCAGAATTACCCCCACTACCAGAAGATGTGCTACGGGGTGTACCTGGCCTGCAATAAGCTCAAGCACTACTTCCAGGAGCACCCGCTCACCGTCGTGTCCACCGTGCCGCTGGGCGAGATCTTCGGCATCAAAGATGCCACGGTCTGGGTAGCCAAGTGGGTACGAGCCCCGGATCACCATCAAGTCTTAGGCAGTGGCGGACTTCTTCGTCGACTCGGCAGAAAGCCAGTACCTACCGCCGGTCCCAGACTCCGACTACTGGAGGTTGCACTTCAACGGATCAAAGATGCGCGGGGGCTTGGGAGCCGGCATCGTGCTCACCTCGCCCAAGGGAGACCGGCTGGAGTACGTGCTGCAGATCCACTTCATCGCGTCAAACAACGTCGTCGAGTACGAGGCCCTCACGCACGGGCTCCGGCTTGCTAAAGACATCGGCATCCGCCGGATCCTATGCTTCGGCGACTCGTACCTAGTGGTGCAGCAAGTATCCGGCGAGTGGGACGCCAGGGACTCCAACATGGCTCTATACCGGTTCTTCGAGGGATGTGGATTCCACCACGTCCCCCGTGCCAACAACAAGGCGGCCGACGCGCTCGCGCGAGTCGGATCCACCAGAGCAGCCATTCCGCCTGGAGTATCCTTGGAGCACCTCCGCAAGACCATCATCACTCCCTCTCTGGAGTCCGAGTCCATCATATGGGTTGCAGACCCGGGGGCTGCCAGCTCGAAAGAGCCGGGTCCCGTTGTTGCAACCTCCGGCTGCCTCGAAAGACCTGGGGGCTGCCTCTTCCTCGAGCAAGCCATCGGCAAGCAAGGCAAAAGGCCCGAGGGCCGCCGGCTCGGGTATCCCACCCGACCGCCCTCCGGATGAGCTCCAGATTGTGCCGGATAGCGTATTCACCATCCGGGAAGGTCCATCCTGGTCCCAGCCCTTCATGAACTACCTCTTCAACTATGAGCTTCCGGATGATGAGGTGGAGGCAAGACAGATCCGGTGCCGCGCGCACACGTACACCATAATCAACATGGAACTGTACAAGTGCAGCGCCGCGGGCGTTTTCCAGTGGTGCGTCGATGCGGATACTGGCTACCGGCTGTTGAATGAAATCCACCAGGGGGAGTGCGGCCACCACGCCTCCTCACATGCCTTGGTGTCGAAAGCGATCCGCCACGGATTCTACTGGACGACTGCTGCGGAGGACGCAGACCAGCTGGTTCGCGCGTGCAATGGGTGCCAGCGGTTCGGCCGGCTAAGGCACATGCCGGCTTCCATGCTCAAGACGATACCGATGACTTGGCCCTTCGTGGTCTGGGGGTTGGACATGGTAGTCCCCTTCAAACGAGCTCGAGCCGGCATGACCCACCTGCTAGTGGCGGTGGACAAGTTCACCAAATGGATCGAGGCAAAGCCGATCCGGAAGCTGGATGGGGCCACGGTCGTCACCTTCTTCTGCGACATCATCATCTAGTTCGGCTACCCCCACAGCATGATCACCGACAATGGCACGAACTTTGCCAAAGGGGCCTTCGCCCGGTTCTGCCACAACAAAGGAATCCGACTGGACCTCGCATCCACCACGCACCCGCAGTCCAACGGGCAGGTGGAAATAGCCAACGGCTTGGTGCTAGCAGGAATCAAGCCCTTGCTGATCGAGCCATTTGAGCGATCGCCCGGCTGCTGGATCGAGGAGCTGCCGTCTGTGCTGTGGATCCTTCGCACCACCCCGAATAGATCAACCGGCTTCACCCCGTTCTTCCTCACATACGGCTCAAAGGCAGTTCTCGCGGCGGGCATTGAGTTCGACTCACCCCGCAAGCTCCTTTACACGGAGAAGGAGAATCGGGAAGCGATGGAGGACAACGTGGACCTCCTCGGGGAGGCCCGCGAGCTGGCCTTATCCAGGTTGTCTATCTACCAGCAAGGGCTGCGCCGGTATCATTTCGGTCGCATCCGGTCAGTCGCATTCCGGGAGGGCGACCTGGTGCTCCGGCTGATACAAGATACGAAGGGCATGAACAAGCTATCCCCTCCGTGGGAGGGCCCCCTCATCACCAGCAAGGCGTTGCACAACAACTCCTACTACCTCATCGACGCGCAGCAGCCGCGCAAGAACAAGATGGGCAAGTCGGACGAGGAGACCGAGCGGCCATGGAACGCGGACCTCCTCCGACCGTTTTACACCTAGTCGCAACAATCAGTGTATGTATCCGGATCCCTGAATGAATGAAATATGTGGAACCCCGACTGATGCTTGGGGGCTCCTTACCAGATAGCCAGATTGTCATTCTTATCCGTTTAATTTCCTGCAATGATTTTCTGGCTTCCGTCGACCCCTACTCGGGGGCTCGCTGGTTGGCCCGCCCTGCCAATTCTGTAAACCGATTAAGTAGTGTGCGATGATTCCAGAGGCCCACTCTTCTTCTTAACTACAGACCGCAACCCGGCTGTCCGCCTAGCAAGAGCAAAAGCCCGAGGGCATCCCACACGAAAAACGGCGAAAGATGCGTCAGATCGGACATTCCGGCCATGTGCCTAGTTGGTTCTTTTTTGTCTACGAAGCCCCTAGTACCGTGTGCAGTGTATTGTCAGCTCCCTTTGGCTCCGGCTCTAGACCGCAACCCGTCTGTCCGCCAAGGTGCAGCGTAAACAGCACCCCACACACGAAAGTGACTAAGTGTCTAGAAGATCACGAGCTAGTTTTTGAAAAAAGAAAACTTTAGTCGGATAGTAGAGACATTTAACAAGGCAACATATTGACGTAAGACCATTTCTTGTATGTTTCTTTTTGCACAAACCGCACCGAGTCGAAAATCAATGACAATGGATATTCGAAGTACCTATCTGTGGTAGCCACTCCGAATCTCGGGGGCTACACCCAGTGGGTGTGCTGGCTCACCCCCACTGGAAGCATGCGATATCCGGCTGAAGGGTGCATCAGTCGGACAAGAAGAAAGGCAAAGGCGGACAGAACTCAAGGACGCCACCCGCCCAAGCCGGCTAGTCGCAGCTAGTCGGACGCATCAGGCAAACCTAACCAGAAAGATAAAGAAAGAGGATAGAAAGAAAGAGAAGGAAAGTAAGAAAGAGAAAGAAAGAGGAAAGAAAGAAAGAAAGAGAAAGATGAAGAAGGAAAGATGGAAAGATAAGGAGAAAGGAAAGTAATAGAGAAAATCCAGTCAGACATGCTTAGCCGGACCGCGGTGAAGATTCCCCGGCCCGGCTAATCCGGTCAGATCCGTCAAAGGAAGGTGAAAACAAGAATTTTTGAAGATTTGAAAAACCTGGCTACTCCAGCTGTTACGAATCTCGGGGGCTACACCCAGTGGGTGCGCTGGCGCGCCCCCAATGGAAAGATGTAGCGTCCGGCTAGCAGATGAGCCAATCGGCTAGGGCAAGACGACAGCTCGCCAGGAAGTCAGGAATAAAGCGCAAGACAAATGCAAGATGAACCCGAATGGAGTGGACCAGCCGGAAAGACCAGTCAACCAAAACACAAGCATAAACGGGTGCACGAAGGCAAACCCAACCAGACAGATTACTTAAACTTCGGGGGACGAAGCCCCCACACATCCAGATGGTTCAAAAGAAAAGTGCAAGATACAGAAAGGCATTTACAAATTCACCCGGCATCCCAGGGTCTTCATCTTCAGGCGGCCGGACCCTTGCCGTGAGGAGGGGTCGCGCCGCCTCCGCCAGCATGAGAGGACGCCTCCGCGCCATCCGCCCCCGCGCCATCAGCACCCGATCTCCCCTCACCCTCCGTGAGCACCCCGTCGATGTCAGCGTAGCTGGCAATCGTGATCGCGGCGGAGCGGAGGTCCAGGTAGGCTTGGCGCACGGCTTAGAGATCCGCACCGGGTCGGAAGCCGTTCACCAATTTGTCGAGGCGAGCGTCCTTGCACCAGGACAACATCAAGGCGAGTGCCATCTCAGAGCCGAAGCGGGCGGGCAGATCGCGTAGCCGGTCGATTGCGTTTGGCGCGCCTCCCAGCTTGAGCGCCAGAGCCCCCATGGTCACCGGCAGGAGCTCCCCCGGGAAGACCAGGTCATGGATGCCGGCTGCAGCCTTGCGTAGGTTGGCAGCATCCTCGCCGAGCTGGCCCACCATGTCCTTGATGGCTGCAATTTCAGCCAGCGTAACTTGTTGCACCCGGTTGTAGGCAAGAGCATCTACTTCGGGGTAGAAGCCTTGTGATCAGAAGGGAAAGTAAAAATGCAACCCAAAAAATACAGTCGGATAAAAGCATACGGCATCGGCAGAGAAACTCACCCTTCGCCAGAAGGCCAATGTCCATCAGCTCGTTGTCAAGCATCTGGGCATGCTCCTTCAGCCGGGTGGCCACCTTGTCCAGAAGGTCGAAGGCGTTGGCCCGGATGGCGAGGGTCGCTTCCTGCTCCTTGATGGTGGCCTCTAGTTGGTTGACCTTGGTATGCCATTCCCTATTCTGGAGCCGGAGGGTGGCATTGTCCCGGCTAAGGCGCATGTTGGAGCGCTTCAGCCGGTCAATCTCCCGCTGGCTGCAAACCATGATGGCTGAGGGTAAGAGGAAGAGAAGCAAACAAGAAAGTCAGAAGCCGGAAGATAAATAAGATGGAAAGAAGCACAAGGAAAAGAGCCTCGAAAAAATTACTCCGCACAGTCCCGCGGGCCGCGGATAGCTTCTTGGTGGCCTCCTCATTGGCGTCGGCTAGCGTGACCCGGAGCTGCCTCAGCTCCGCCAGACCAACCTCGAGGTTGACCTCAAGGGTCTGCAGCGAGGCCCCCGCCTCCGCGGGTAGTGGCACAAGCGGGCCGACTAGAGCAGTCGGGGCGTCGGGGATCGCCGCCTGCCACTGCGCGGTTGCCTCATCGTCGGAATCCACATCCTCGACGAAGACCGCGTCCCTGCTGCCGCCCGAGCCCCCACGCCGGCCAACGAGCCGCCTGGGCCGGATGTCGCGTCCGGCTGGCTCTCCGTGCGCTCGGGCGCAGGAGCACTCGGCCGGGCTGTGGTAGCCAGCTCTGGCGGCAGCATGGTCTCGGCCAAAGGAGGTGGGGTGATCACCTGAGGGGCAGACGGAGGAGGAAGGTCACGAGGCGACGAAGCGGTGGGTGCGTGGCGAGCCGGGCTCGGGGCGAAGGACAGAACAGCGCTGCCCACAAGCAGAAGCAAGGCCAAGGCAAAAATAAGATCGAAGCAAGACCACGAGCCAGTGCAAAGAAAGAAACGAGCAAGATAAAGGCAAAGAACTTACCCCTGCACCACAAGCCCGGACCTTTTCCGGCCGCCCGCCATTCGGCCAGGATGAGGAGGGACCCCCGCCGTCCAGGTGCATTTGGCAGCCGGCTCCTCGAGCGTGGCGCTGCTGCTGGAGGTGCCTTCGCCGACAGGCTTCCAGACGAGCTCGGGCGCGGCGGCGCCATCGCTCTCCTCCGTCTCGGGGCCGTGCGGGTCTTCAACTGCCTCATCACCCCAGCCGGGAAGAAGCCTTCCTCGCCGTCGGAGCCCTCGCCGCTGCTCCAGTGCGGGTGCGGCTCGGAGCGGTCGGCCGCGAATACATGGAGGGGCGCGTTGCCCTCCTCACGGATGATGCAAGGGAACATCTACGCAGAGCGAAACATGAGGCTAAACCGGATAAGAGAGATAGCCGGACAACAAAGGAACAAAAAGAGGAAAAGAAGCAAGTTAGTTCACTCACCCGGGGCACACGGTTCTCGCGCGTGTAAGGAGCGACGCCGAACTTCCAGTTGGAGGCGACCTTCTCCTTCGTGATCATCCAGACCCACTCGTAGAGGTTTCCATAGGAGGGGTCACGGCGGGAGAGCCGGGTGGGGTCGAGCCGCCCGGAGTAGTAGCACATCTGTCAACACCCGGATTTTTAATCCCAGATGCCTATTATGCTAGGATTACCATTTTTGCGAGACATAGCAGAATTGGATACCACAGTACATCATCCATTACAAACCATACATCAGGTCTTACACAAATAGGGATCTCATTGATCCAGTTCTTAATACAACTTCAAGAAGCGGAATACGTAATAATAACGGTAGCGTAGGCGAAGCTCCATCTTCGGGGTCACAGACAATGCTGACGATGGGAGATGATCCTAGTTGTCGTAACCTTCCTGGGGTCCATCCTCCAAGTACTCCTCTTCATAGTCTGGCCATGGGAATAGCCAGGGACAAAGCCATGAGTACTCTTTAAGTACTCGCAACCTAATACTAACAAGTGAAAGGGGTTTTTGATAATAGGACACTAGGCTCTAGGGTTGTTTTGCAAGAAGCCAGATTTACATCTACTAAGCTTAGAAGCAACGAATGCTAGTTGAAGTTTTATAACACCTAAGTGGGAACTTGTATTTCATATCACAACCCTGTTGTGGTCAAGTCAAAGTCTCAATTCATTTCACAAGTCTTTTGAAAACTTCCGACGGGGGAACAGTACGGCCACTCCAACTGTCCATAACTGCGGACGCGGCTATTCGAATAGTTTGACACTCTGCAGAGATTGTACACTTTCACCACAACATTCGATACATCCGGCAGGAACAAATCCTGAATTCACCATACTCAGTATGCGGATAATCAATCCTAACATTTAAATTACACGCCCTAGTATAAGCACCTCTCCTGTGAGTTTGGCCTCCCAACCATGACCAACTGTCATCTTGGGTACTACACCGGTGGACAATCTTCACAAGATAGCCTCAGCTCAGACCTTTTCCATGAGGGAACTAATACTAAGGTATATAAGTTTCCAGTCAAGCCCTACCCAATCTTCGGGTATTGTGGTTGTACGATAAAATTGGAATGGTATCGCATCCAGAAAACCATCAGTTTTATAAAGGGCTAAGGCTCATGCCTCAACATTTTCATCACCAAAATCATCTGGTGTTCGGAAACACATGTCCAAAACATTTCAATAGAATGATCCATCATTCCAAGGTTTTTATAACCATTTTTCCACCAACTATTCCCATCTCAAGTTGATCAAGTTTTATGCTTAACACTAGCATCTATAAGAGAGGGTAAGCACTAATGAAGGGTGGTAAACTAGTGGAGTTTAACTAAGTTTAATATCATGCCTTAGGATGACATCAAGATTATCTAGCTTAGGCCAAATTTTATGCTCTTTATGCAACCTTCAATTATCCTTCTAGTATCTACCATTTATTTCAGTAACTCTAACTAAGAGCTTTGATAAAGAAATAAAGTATAAAGCTTGTAAGTAAAAACTAGGATTGGTTTATCAAGTGGGTAGGATCATCTATGCTTAAAGCATATAGTTGGCATGGTGACAAGAAAGTATTGGCTTTCATAGGTCAACTTGATTAGTAAGGCTTTCTAAAGTAGAGTACCTTGCAAGTGTTACCTTGCATCAGTATCAGTACAATCTTGCCTTGTGCAGAGCAGTGGTTGAAGTTCTCCTCGGCTTCTTCGTCGTAGAATCCTCATTCCTCCTCGTACCCATTGTCGGTACTAGCGTCTATGAATAAATACGATGTACACAATCACCAAACAATACTTAACTACTTGCAATCATCACACCAAAGGGTCCTATAGATGATCTAGTGATGGGGATACGCCTACTGGGGTATACTCAGCAGGACGTTTCCGACTGGCCCGAGGGCTGGCGAGTGGGCCTGCAGAACGGCGAGTGGATCAAAACCCAGCAAGGCACCAAGCGACTGGAAACTGAAGGCCCAGGCGAGTAGATAGGCCCAGTCGGACTAGGTTAAACGATTACCGAAGCTGTAACCGAATCGGTTGAGATATGTAAACCCTAAGGGAGGTGAGCCTATATAAACCTCCCTATAGGGTGAGTAGAGACACGTTCCCTCATACACCCAAGCGACTCGCCGCCTAGCCGCCGAGCTCGCCCATTGTAAACACCTCCATAATACAATCTAGCAGGAGTAGGTCTTTACCCTCCGGGGGGCCGAACCTGGGTAAAACCCTGTGTCTTTGCCCTCATCTCGCACCGCAGATGGCTGGCCGCCCTTGCCCCTCGTTCTACTACTCGCTGCCGATTGCAGCATCTGCCGTGACCATTCCCACGACAGTGGCGCCCACCGTGGGGCCTGGCCGGTCTGGCCGGTGTTCTGCGGCGAGATCCAATCTGCCCATCAACGAGACGGTCGCCACCGGCCGTATGATAGCGATCGGCGAGATGCTCCAGATCTTGCCGAGCAGCTACGTCTCGGCGGCGCGACCCGTCACGCACAGCGTGATCCTGCCAATCGGCACGATCAGACTCTTCGTCGGCCTCACCGACGTCGTCGTCTCGGAGGACTCGGCTCGCATCCGCGAGTCGCCGCCACGCGATCGGCTCTCCGAGAGCCAGGTTCGCACGATCCACCGCCTTGCCTCCGAGTACAACTCGGCCCATAGCAACGTGGCCGGGGATTCAGCGGCCGCAGAAGATGCGGCCCTCAACGATGACGCCGACTCTGCGACCCCGGCGTCACTCGCCGGATCCATCACCGCGGCCTCATCCGCGGGCTCCATCGCCCAGGTCTCCAACGCGGGAGACTTCGAGGACCCCTCCATCCTCGGGATCTTCGAATTCGACTCCGGGTCGGAGAACTCCGCCGACCTCCGCGATGGTGCCAATCGCCACGCCGCGGCTTACATGGCCACCTGCACCGATCCGCCGGAGGATCCTTTCTCCACCCCAATCCCTCCTAACGCCACGGCAACGGAGGTCGAGGAACTCCACTTGAAACTGGCGGAGGCGGTACGCAAAGAGCAGGCCGAGCGCGAAAAATTTCGCCTCGAGCAGGTGACGGCGCAGGAGCTGTCACGCTACCACCAGCAGCGGATCAGGTCACGCTTGAACCACAACGTTCAAGGGCGTGCCCTGAACTTCGACGACGAAAACGACCCGGCCCGCATAGCCGAGCGCGCGATCTGCGAGAACGCGTCACCAGGAGGAAGCGCCCGGCCCCCGCCAGGATCAACGGCGATGGGTGCCCCACCACCACCCAACCGCACACCTCCCAGGGACCAACCGCGGATAGTTGTCTCCTCACGGGAGCGAGACGCAAACGGCCTCCCACTGTTCTCCACCCCAATGGACAACCTCGTGGCAGGCCGAGCAGCAGCCGATAGCATCACGGCCACTGGCGACGGCGCCCTACAGATCCAGTACGTCAAGGCCCTGCTTGCGAAGGCCGTGGAGCAGCAAAAAGCGGGCGCCGACTCGCAAGGGCGAGTATACTCGCGTTCCTCGGGAAGCAGGGCGGCCTCAAGCGGCCGCCCAGCGGCGGCAAACACCCTCAATTGCCCGCCACCAGAGCCACTGCAGCTCCAACACCGACCCGCGAACGCGGCACTCTCCACCAACGATCCCAGGCCGGCGACCAACTTCGTCGCCGCTAACGGACAACCCATCGACGCCCGCACTCACATCATCAACAACCAAAACTGGCGCGCACGCCAGCCCGACGACTTGCGGCACACCCTCACTAATCGCCGCGATGGCGAGCCCATGGGGTCGCTCAGTCGACTTGGGCCTAAGTGCTTCGGACCAATTATCCGAGGCGAGAAGTACCCGCCAAACTTCAAGGCGCCAAAGGAGATAGAAAAATACGACTCCTCATACGACCCCGCAGTCTGGCTTGACACATACCTCATGGCAATGGGGATCACGTGTCACACTGACCTACTCGCCGCCCGTTACCTCCCACTGATGATGGAGGGGACGTGCAGGCAGTGGATCAACACGCTCCCCCAGGACAGTATCGACTCCTGGGAGGAAATGCGAGACGCCTTCGTCAGGCACTTCGAGTGCTCCTACACCCGCGCCACCACCATCGAGGACCTGGAACGATGCGTCCAGGGACCCCGCGAGTCGACCCGCAACTGGGTCCAACGGTGGCAAGAGCTCTGGTACAACGCGGTCGGCATCCACCCAGACACCGCGATCCATTGCTTCAAGACCTCGTGCCGCTACGAGCCTCTAGTCGCCAAGCTCAAGCGACACGCCCGCACACTCGACAACATCCCCGACCTCCTCGAGATCGCCAAACGGTACGCCGAGGAGGATCCAAACCAGGAAATCGACGACGAGTCAGGAGGGCAACGCCGCACGGGCGGCAACGACGGCGGACGCCGAACCGACCTACGCTACAGCGGCACCCGCCTCACAGGCAAGCGCCGCAGCAACGGGCGAGTCGACTTCGTCGCCAACGCTGGGCACGCACAACGCGAGCCCAAGAGCTACCGCCGCGACGGAGGGCAACGGCGCGATGGCGGCAATTACAAGAACAAGCCAAGGTTCGATCCCGCGGCCCTCCTTAACCAACCATGTGCGTTCCACAGCAGGGAAGGAAAGCCCGCAACGCACACCACCGCCGACTGCCACACCCTCAGGGAAATCGAGAAGGCACGGCACGCGTGGGAGGACACCGACAACGACCCGCCAAATGGCGGAAAATTCGGCAAAGTAGCCGGCTCGCTCCACACCTTCACAGGCTTCAACACGAAGCGCGAGAAGAAGGTCATCGCCCGCGCCGTCGCCGTCAACGCGGTGGCCCAAACAAGACGTCCCCCAGTTCCTGAACTGGTCGGAACAGCCCATCACCTGGAGCCGGCAAGACCACTCGCCACGCATCGAGTACCCAGGACGAGTCGCCCTGGTGGTCAAGCCCAAGGTTGGCGACTACTGGCTCCCCAAGACACTGATGGACGGCGGCAGCTCCATCAACATCCTCTACCTCGACACCTTCAGGCGGCTGCGGCTCCCGCAGTCGATGATCGAGACAACCCACACCACGTTCCACGGCATCGTCCCCGGTCGGAAGGCGTATCCGATCGGCAAAGTCACGCTGCCAGTCACTTTCGGCAGTCCGGCAAACTTCCGCACCGAGCGGATCGTCTTCGAGCTGGTGCCCTTCGACAGCCCTTACCACTGCGTCCTGGGGCGCCAGGCGTTTGCTAAATTCGTGGCAGCGCCCCACTACGCGTACAACGCAATGAAGCTCCCCGGGCCGTGCGGCGTCATCACCATCTAAGGCGACCCCGACATGGCCGCCGAATGCGAGGCCAAAGGAGCCGAACTCGCCGACGCTGTCATCGCGGCAGAAACTAATCACACCGACGAGCTCGCCAAATACGCGAGCGGGGTCAACAATGACGATCCCACAATACTCAAGAAGCCCAACTCAGAGGGCACAAACACCTCAACCTTTGAGGCCACGACGCACACCCGCACCGTCGAGCTGGTCCCAGGCGACCCCAGCCAGATGGTGACGATTGGGACAGGCATGAGCCCAGCATAGGAAGGCGCGCTCATCGAGTTCCTTCGTGAGAATAGGGACATCTTCGCATGGAAACCCTCCGACATGCCCGGTGTCCCTAGGGAGCTCGCTGAGCACAAACTAAACGCCGACCCCAAAGTGCGACCTGTCAAGAAGTCGCTACGGCCCTTCAATGAAGAACGCCGTCGAGCAATCGCCGAGGAAGTGCAGCGTCTACTCGCTGCCGGCTTCATCCGGCCAATCAAATACTCCAAGTGGCTGGCAAACCCAGTCCTGGTCGAGAAGAAAAACGGGACCTGGAGAATGTGTATCGACTACACAAACCTGAACAGCGCCTGCCCAAAGGAGCAGTTCGTCCTCCCGCGGATCGATCAGATAATCGATTCAACCGCGGGTTCGGAGTCGCTATGTTTCCTCGACGCCTACTCCGGGTACAACCAGATCAAAATGGCTATCGAGGATGAGGAGAAGACGGCGTTCATCACGCCATTCGGAGCCTTCTGCTACACCGCCATGACCTTCGGCCTCAAAAACGCCGGGGCAACCTACCAGCGGTGCATGCAAGAATGCCTCGCGAGCCAAATTGGCCGCAACATCCACGTCTACATCGACGACGTGGTCGTGAAATCCGCTCGCCAAGGCGACCTACTCGCCGACCTGGCGGAGACCTTCGCCAATCTACGGAGGTACAAGATAAAGCTCAACCCAGGCAAGTGCACCTTCGGTGTACCCGCCGGACAACTACTGGGGTACGTCGTCTCCAAACGAGGGATCGAGGCGAACCCAACGAAGATCGACACGATCGCCCGGCTCGGCAAACCCGAGTGCCTGCGTGACGTCCAGAAGCTGGCCGGGCGGGTAGCGGCTCTCAGTCGCTTCATCCCCCGCCTGGGCGAAAAGGCGATGCCCCTATACCGCCTGATGCGCAAGAACCCCACCTTCCAGTGGGACAAGGAGGCGGACGAAGCGCTCCGCGACCTTAAAAAGGTGCTACTCGCCGCACCACTACTCGCCGCACCCGCTGACAAAGAGCCTATGCTGGTTTACGTCGCGGCGTCCGAGCGCGTCGTCAGTGCCGTAATGGTTGTCGAACGACCAGAGGAAGGAAAGGAGCGCCCGGTTCAGCGGCCGGTGTACTACATCAGCGAGGTCCTCACCGAGTCGCGCCAGCGATACCCACAGTACCAAAAGCTAGTATACGCGGTCTTCAGGGCTCAGCGGCGCCTGCCGCACTACTTCCAGGAGCACCCGATCACGGTCGTCTCCTCAGCGCCACTACAAGACATCATCCGCAATCGCGAGGCGATCGGGCGGGTCGCCAAGTGGGCCGTCGAGATCGGCGTCCAAAACATTAAATACGAGCCACGAAGAGCGATTAAGTCACAGGCACTGGCAGACTTCATCGCCATTGGGAGGAGGCCCAGCAGCCAGAGAAGCTGCCGTACCTCCATTACTGGAGCCTGCACTTCGACGGGTCCAAGAACGCGGACGGTGCAGGAGCGGGGATAGTGCTGACTTCACCAAAGGGCGACAAGCTCCGCTACATCCTCCGCCTCGAATTCCCGCCCTGCACCAACAACATGGCTGAATACGAGGCCCTACTCCACGGCATGCGAGCCGCAAAGGAGATGAGCGTCAATCGCCTCCGATGCTACGGAGATTCCGACCTCGTTGCGGGACAAGTCGCCGGCACCTGCGACGCCATCTCCCCTACCATGGCGGCGTACCGCCAAGAGGTGGATAAGTTGGGCGGCCACTTCACCGGCTACTCTGTCGAGTGGATCGACAGGCGAAAAAACGAGGAGGCCGACGCCCTCTCTCGCATCGGGTCGGCTCGACTCGCACCACCCGCCGGCGTGTTCCTCGACACAATCTCCAAGCCATCAGTCTCTCCCCCGAGGGAGATCGACATCGGAGTCCCACTCCAACCAGAGGCAGCCTTGGTCGCACTCATCACCGAGCCAGACGACTGGACCAAGCCCTACATCGCCTACCTGGAAACCGGCACCCTGCCAGCAGACGAGACAAACGCTCGAATGATCGCCTGCCGATGCAAGTCTTACACCATCATCGACGGCGAACTACACAAGCGCAGCGTCACCGGCGTGTTCCAACGTTGCGTCCAGCCAGCTGAAGGACGGAAAATCCTCCACGATATCCACTCAGGCGACTGCGGTCATCACGCCGCAGCTCGCTCCCTGGTCGCCAAGGCTATGCGACACGGCTTCTACTGGCCCACCGCACACGCCGACGCCGTCGACATCGTCCAGCGATGCGCCGGTGCCAGAAGTACGCCAATCAGACGCGCGTACCAAGCTCAGCGCTCAAAACGATTCCCATCACTTGGCCATTCGCCGTATGGGGCATGGACATGGTAGGCCCCTTCAAGAAAGCCCCCTCCGGCTACACCCACCTGCTAGTCGCCGTCGACAAATTCACCAAGTGGGTGGAGGCCAAGCCAGTCCGGAAATGCGACGGGAAGACCGCCACTAAATTCCTACGCGAGCTCATATATCGCTACGGGTTCCCAAACAGTATCATCACGGACAACGGCACAAACTTCGCCAAGGGAGCAATGGCCGAATTTTGCGAAGAGCACCACATCCGGCTTGACCTCGCGTCAGTCGCCCACCCGGAATCCAACGGCCAGGCGGAACGCGCCAACCAAAGCATCCTCCACGGCCTGAAGCCGCGACTCCAAGTACCACTCGAGCGCACCGCTGGATGCTGGGTGGAAGAGTTGCCCTCCGTCATCTGGGGAATCCGCACCTCGGTTAACAGATCGACGGGATTCACTCCCTTCTTCATGGTCTACGGCGCCGAAGCAGTCATGCCCACCGACCTCGAACACGACTCTCCGCGGGTCGTCCATTATACGGAGGCCGCAAACGAACTGGCCCGCCAAGACGGGCTCGACCAGCTCGACGAAGCACGCGACCTCGCTCGGTCACGCACCGCCATCTACCAGCAAGGACTCCGCCGCTACCACAGCCGACGGGTGAAAACCCGCACCTTCCAGGAAGGCGACTTGGTG
This sequence comes from Avena atlantica, assembly GCA_910589765.1. Taxonomy (NCBI): domain Eukaryota; kingdom Viridiplantae; phylum Streptophyta; class Magnoliopsida; order Poales; family Poaceae; genus Avena; species Avena atlantica. The sequence continues at coordinate 118,378,326 of OU342734.1, read as the reverse complement.
TTACGCCTCATCCAGGACAAGAAGGGCATGCATAAGCTCTCCCCTCCGTGGGAGGGCCCGTTCGCTATCGGACGCGTACTCGGCAACGACGCCTACTACCTCATCGACGTCCGCGGGGACGGCGAACTCGACGTCAAGCGACCATGGAATGTAAATCTCCTCCGGAAGTTCTACTCCTAGAACCCCACACATGTACTCTCCAGTCGCTATGAAATAAAAGAAACGGTTACCGCAAATTGCGCCTACTCTCCATGCCTTGTGCCACTCGCACTCGTAATAACATCGTCATGCTAAAATGCAGAAGTCAACCTTTGGTACAGCGATCGGCACGGCTAAGTAGTGCGATGTAAGAGCACTGAGTCATTTCAGGTCTTGCGTCGTCCACGAAAAACGCCAATCCGGAGCCCCATTGGAGTCGCCTAGCTCGACTGGTTTTACGAACCAAGACAACTGCCCTCGCTTCTCACAGCGACCTTGGTCCTCCGCATCCTCGGCATAGCGACTCGAACGGCTAAGTACCACGCTCGGGGACTGAATACCAGTTCGTCGCGATCGGTCAGGGAAAACGCCAAGTAAGAGAGCATGCCCAGGACTCGCCACGCGACTGACCCCACGGGCCAGGCAGGAGTGACGCGCTCACACCAACGCGCTGAGTCCTCAACCACCCTCGAGTTGCGCCTAGAACTACCAAGTACCACGCTCGGGGACTCGGCCACCCGACCCCGTTCGCGCACGGGAAAACGGTAAAGTACAGAGCACTCAAGGGAGTCGCCTTGCGACTGGCTCTCCGAGCTCGGGGGAGTCGACTAAATCAACAAAACACTTGATAAAAACAAACATCATATACGAGGTAAACCCCACAAAAGGGCGGACGCGCTCGGGGACTCGTCCTAAATGAAACCAAAGCACACAAACAAATAGCAAAATGGACACGACGTCCCATTCAATCGCATATCACATTGTCTTATATTACAAATTATGCCCGCGTGGCAGAACTGCCGCTAACACATCCAGGCAAACTACCCTATTCTGCAGGCTTCGACGACGACTCGCCAGATTCCCGGCGCCTACGGATGAACGCGGTGTACGGGTTTGACGGATACGTCGTCAGTTCACCCGCCATCGCCGCGCGAAAAGGCTGCTCGACCTTGAAGTCACGATGCGGCGGCTCTGGGTCGTTCGGCGCGACGACCGTTTCCTGGTAGGGAAGGAGGTCGCCCATCGCCCAGACACGCTCCGAGTACGCGGCGGCACGCTCCTGCAATTTGAGAACCTCGGACAAGTCCCCCGCGCCAGTCGATGAGGGATACCCACTCGTCACATCGTCGAGGTCGAAATCCTTGGGGAAGTGGGCGAGTCCAAGGCTCAGTGCTGTCGACGCTCCACGCCGAAACGCCGACCGCGTCATGAACTCAACAACCGCGGGCGCCTTCTCCAAATATTCCCACACCGCAACGAGGTCGCTGGGAATAACCTCCGTGGGCGACATTTCTTGAAGGTAGGCGCGGATGCACGTCGCCGATAGCGTAGCCGAGTCGACGAGCATGCTTACGCACTGCTTCGCGTCGAGCGAGCTCGCTTCCTCTTGGCTACCAATAACGCGACCTGCGAGAAGGAGACAATGATGAGTGCGACTGACACCACAAAACCCCAACTAACGGGAAGGGAAGATGCACTCACCAAGCAGCGGGCGGGCGAGCCCCGTGATGAAGCCCTGAAGCGACATGTGGTCGTCCTGAAGCCCAGCAATAAGGACTTCCGACACCTTGCGATCCTCCTCCGCGGCTGCAATGGCGGCCTTAGCCCGCCCGTCCGCCGAGCTCGCTTCTTCCCTAGCCTCCCGCAGCTCGCGCTCGAGGTCAGCGACCCGCTGTTCAGCAGCTCCCAGAGCAGATCGCGCCGCCTCCAACTCACCAGCAGGGACAAGCTCCTGGCGAGCTTCCTCTGCCTTCGCAGCAACAGCCTGAAGCTCCTTGTTCGCCTCCTGGATGGTGGTCAGTTCCTTCTCAGCACGCTGTTGCGCGGCCAATCGGTCCGCTGACTCGAGCTGCAGACCCTGCATATCATCAACAAACAAAATTCAGTAATAACGAACCTCCTAAGTGCCCACCCGCTGAAATTCAGCGAGTGCGCACTCGGGGACTGGCGATCAAGAAAATTCCCAAGTGCCCACCCTGCTAAAATTTAGCGCGTGCGCACTCGGGGACTGGATAAGAAAGAAAAGACGAGAAAATAATAAGAATCAAGCCGCTGCAAAGCACCGACCTGATCCTCGGGGACTGGACATACCTGGATGGCTGCGCCAAGCATGCCATGAAGTTGCATCGCGTCCACGGACGCGAGTAACACTGACGTGTGCCCACGACGCTGGTCGACTTCAGCATCGACGGTCCCTGGAGCGGGGCTCGGGGATGCAGCCCCGCTCGCCGTGGCCGCCTTGGTCACGAAGCGAGGGAAGGTGGCGATAGAGGCACCCGCTCCAAAGGAAGTCGGCTCCGCTGTTCCAGGCAAGGAGACGCCCTCCTTCGTAGACGCGGCTGCCTCCACCGCGGGGCCAGCCGGCGCGATCACCGTGTCGTCAGAGACAGTGACGATGTCGTCGCCCTTGGCCTTCTTACTGCCACCCGCCGAGGCAACGACCTTGTCAGCTTTCCTCTTACGGGAAGGATCCTCCTCGCTAGCGGTGGAGGGTACTTGGGCCACGGTCGGGTGGCCCATCCTTTTCACTCCGGTCCTGCACATCAGTCGAATCAGTAAAGACAATCGAAATAGCTATGGAAAATAGGGAAGGCCGAATGCACTCACTTGGCAACTGGGATGAAGCGTAGCCCTGTGCGAAGGCTGGCCGGTTTTTCCAGCTCGGGGCCCAGTTGGCGACTGAGCCCTAGTTCCAGGACGTCGCGTGCCCAAGACACGGACGGCTTCTTCGTCGTCGAGGCTGCGGCTGGCGCCTCTGGGATACCTTCGGCAGGGGCTTCTTCGCGAACTGGAGCCGCTACGGCCGGAGCCTCCTTGCGGGGCGAAGCCGCCCCAATCGGAACCTCCTTGCGAGGTGAAGTCGCCGCGGCTGGAGCCTTCCCCAGCCCAGAGACTGGCGAAAATGGCGGGGGCATCGAGGCCAGCGGCACTTCCATAGTCGGTGCATCTAGCGCGGTTATCGCTGGGGCTGCACCGTCATCGGCCGAGCTGTGAGCATCAGAGCTGCTCGTCGAGTGCGGCGGCGAGGCCATCCTCGGCGGCTTCGTTTTCCTCTTCAGGGGGGCCCTCGCCTCCTTCTCCTTCTTCTTCTTCTTCGAAGGAGTGGCCTGGCGGCGCGAGGTGGTTTCTGGGAGCTCGTCGTCATCATCATGACGCTCGAGGCTCCTGCTTGCTTTGATTTCGCGCTGACGTTGCCCGCGGGTCTTTCGGACCAGCGGGGCGATTTCCTCTTCGGACTCGTCCTCGTCATCCTCGTTGCCCTTCGCGGGTGACGATTCGCTTGTATCCTGGGCAGATGGCCCCGGGCTCTCGTCATCGGCAGGTGGGAGCCACCCTTCCACCACTTGGAACAGCTGCGATGGATACGAAACAGAATTAGAATTACCACGACTGCATACGCTGCGACTGCGAACAAGATAAAGAAATTACCGTCGGAGCGGGACGCTTCGCGGTGTAGGGGAGGACCCCGGCCTGTGCATCCACGTACGCCGCCTGGGTGATCTTCTTCAACGCTGGGAGATAATCTTCCAGCTTCCACTCGTCGAGGCAGGCTTTCGTCGAGTCTCCCCGGCCCGTGTACTGATACATGTAATGGTCGCGTTGGGCGAGCGGAACGAGCCGTCGCCCAAGCCAACAATTGTACAAGTTTATCGTCTGAAGCCCCTTCTTCTTTAGACCACGGATGGCCTGGAGCATCTCGTCGACGACCATCCGCTGGTCGTCGGGGAGCTTGCCGACCTGGAGATGGCGCGGCTCGGAACGGTTGGCCGAGTACCGCGGGATCGCCGCCTCGTCCTCCGGAGTCGCCTCGGTCACGTAGAACCATGACTTCTTCCAGTCGCTCGCTGCTTTGGCGGGCCGCATCAGATCGAAGAAGGAAGCTTTGGACTTAAGCTGGAACGTCAGGCCGCCCGCGGCTAGCATTGGGCCGCTTGCCTCCTCGCGGCTGATCCGTCCATGGAACAGATCTTGCCACAAGGGAAAGTAGGGCCGGTAGCCCAAGTAGCACTCGTAGAACGCCACGAAGATGGCGAGCTGCTCGATGCTGTGGGGACCCAGATCTGAGGGCTGGATCCCGTAGTAGGCGCAAAAACGCCGGAAGAAAAAAGACGTGGGAAACCCTAACCCCCGCTCGAGATGACTGGCGAAACAGACGAACTCCCTCTCTCGCGGGTTTGGGGTCGTTTCTCCGGCTGCGGGGATACGCCAACAGCCGGCTCGCAGGATTCCGGCCTCCTCGAAGGAGGCCAGTTGCGCCCTCGTGCACTTGGACCTGCCCCATGGTTCGGAGAGAAGGGCCATAGCCGAGAGGTTGGTTGGAGGTTGGAGAATTTCGGCTCGATTGGATCAAGGAGCAAAGAAAAGAGAATGCGCGCACTCGGAAGAAGTGGTGGGCAGTTGGCTCTACGATTGCCTGCCATTCCTCTTATATAGCGGGAGTTACCCGCCAAATCAGGGGGCCGTTACCGCGCGATGATTACGCCGAAAGTTACCGTTGAGTTACCTTAACGGCTAGTTTGACCACGCCTGACGGTCCAACTCCAGCCACTCGGCTCGCTAGGTCACTCGCCGCGGCCGCGCCCGTTGGCTCGACTCGCCCAAGACGCGACTCGGCTCACCGGATTTTCTCCTTCATACAGGAGCCCGCCGACTATTCGACTGGATGCCTACTTTGAAGCTGTATACTCCGACTGCCAGCAGCCATTTACGCCTAATCAACGACGGCCTCGGGGACTACTGATGGGGATACGCCTACTGGGGTATACTCAGCAGGACGTTTCCGACTGGCCCGAGGGCTGGCGAGTGGGCCTGCAGAACGGCGAGTGGATCAAAACCCAGCAAGGCACCAAGCGACTGGAAACTGAAGGCCCAGGCGAGTAGATAGGCCCAGTCGGACTAGGTTAAACGATTACCGAAGCTGTAACCGAATCGGTTGAGATATGTAAACCCTAAGGGAGGTGAGCCTATATAAACCTCCCTATAGGGTGAGTAGAGACACGTTCCCTCATACACCCAAGCGACTCGCCGCCTAGCCGCCGAGCTCGCCCATTGTAAACACCTCCATAATACAATCTAGCAGGAGTAGGTCTTTACCCTCCGGGGGGCCGAACCTGGGTAAAACCCTGTGTCTTTGCCCTCATCTCGCACCGCAGATGGCTGGCCGCCCTTGCCCCTCGTTCTACTACTTGCTGCCGATTGCAGCATCTGCCGTGACCATTCCCACGACATCTAGTATCATCACTAACATTACAAGATTAAAGCTTGGTTTAATTCCTTTTATTTTTAGAAAAGTAATTTCTACTCATTAAAAAACTACTTAAGATTTAATATTCTCCAAACCAAACATGGGATCATATTGACACATGTCATCACCATATATTTTAGTCCATGGTAATGTGATTTAAAGTGGTGTCACAATTTAATAAGGTTTTTCTCTTTTATTTTAATTAATTAAAGTGGCTAGAAATGCCTATGTGGCATTCTTTTATTACTTGGTCACTATTTCTGTAAGTAAACCTATATATTTTTATATATTCTGAAAGGTATGGTTAAATGTGATTTTTGAGAGTTGGAATCAACTCAAAAGCTATTATGGTTTAAATTTGAAAAACGTTTGAATGTAGAAAAGCTTATGCCTTGTTATTTTTACCATGGATGATCTACAGATCCAAATGACTTGAATACAACGGGATTGGATTCAGCATTTCCAGACCTTTCTAACAAAATTGGTTTCATTCAATTTGGTTCACTGAATCGTCCGGGGTTGATTTTTGAAACTGGGTACAGAAGTGTGTTTGAAATAAAATGAAAAAGGGTAAATTCAAATAACTGGGCTGCGCGGGAAGCGTTACTGGGCCGGCCTGCTAAGCACAGCGCTTACGCGGGCTGGTTAAGTGGATGTCCCCACGCGTCAGTGAGACGAGGGGGTGCTAAGCGGTATGGGGCGATGTGGTGCGTTCGATCTGGTTCTAATCTAACAGCTGGTGGTCATCGTCGACGTTGGGCAACACCGGCGAGACAGAAACCTAGTGCGGCCAGTGGGGGTCGTTGGGGGCGCACCGAGGTTCAGGCAGGGTTGGCGAGGCAGGCGGACGACGAAGTCGACGACGACGTACCTCCTAGTACCGGCAGCTTCTCCTGGGGCGGCTCCAATCGCTTGCTCCCTTCTTGTCAAGAGGCGGCAGGCTCCGACGAAATTCTGGCAAAGTACTGCTCGCCTTGCTCCGGGAACGGGGTGGCACGATCGGTGAGGAGAGGGGAGTGAGATGGTGTGCTTAATTCGGCTGGGGGTGGCCTCTATTTAAAGTCGCGACGGCGAGACCGAACGACATGGGCAGGAGGCGGTGGAGACATGGCTACGGGCGGCTAGAGGCATGGCCGGTGGTGGCGATCGCTTGGTGGTCTCCTGGCGATGCTCTACGGCTTTAATGCGCGCGTAGGGGCGGTGCGGTTTGGTCTGGAACGCGCGATGCTCTACGCGGAAGAGGAGGCGTCTTCGATGGCGAGCGGTGGCTCTGCGGCATGGGGCGGCGAACGGTGATGTCTGTTGGTCTCCTGGGTCGGTGGTGATCGTGTATGCACGCGGCGAGGGCGGTGCACGGTCTGTGGGCGTCGGTCGAGTGTGGCTCTCTGGCGCATGCTCAGCATGGTTGCTGGCGAGCTGGGCGTGGTTCGTGCGTGTAGTCCAGGGTTTGGCAACGCTCGCGGCTGGGACAGGGAGTGGCGATGGTCGGTGGGATGCCTCCCAGACAAGGTTGGCACGGCTAAATCTCCTCCTAGCTTGCTGTCTCCACTGGGGTGGCATGGTGAGCTTCGGCTGTTCACCATTGATGTCATTGCCCAGCTTACAGTGAGGCTAGTGCTTGGTTTAACTTGCTAGATGATCTACTGAGATGGTTGTGAGCTAGAGAGGGAACAAGTTAGGCTAAATTCACTACTCAAAACAGTGTTTTGATTTTGTTAGATTTGTATCTACAAAGTGTTTGATGAAATGGCCGCATGAATTCAAGTTTTGAATTTTGAAAAGATTTTTGGTGGGTGTGCTAGGTTGGTGTTGGTGAGTCTGAAGATGCTTGGGTTTTGAAAGTTGAGCTTGTTTGAGTGGTTTTTGAAAAAGTGGGATCTTCCCATATGATAAAGATTCAATTTTGAACTTTCCTTTAAACTATGCATTTGAATGTTTCTGGATGATCACAAAGTGGGCCTTAATACTTTTTTATGAGTACAATAAAGGGGTGCAAAGGTCCAGAAAAGTTTCTATTAAGTTCTGAAAGTTTGAGACATCCAAAGTAGGTATGGGAGTTAAATTGGTCAAAATGACCATTCACTTATTTTATTTGTTTTGATTTACTTGTCTTTGAGAAAAGTTTGGGAATTGTTTAGATGATGTTTATTTCACCTAAGCATCCATTTACAAGCAAAGGAACACACAAACAAGTTGGTTCAAAAGGATTCAAAATGAAATGCATACTCACATGCATGCTTTCATATTTTTATTTAGCAAAGTTTTTGTTAACCCTAAATTTGATGATTAGAGTTTGATGATCCAAGTTTAGTATTTTTGGGATGTTACAAACCTTCCCCCCTTAAACAAAATCTCGTCCCGAGATTTCAAAAAGGACAAAACAGATTACCTAGGATTTGAAGAGATCGGGAAACTTCGTCCTAATGTGATCTTCGCGCTCCCAGGTAGCTTCCTCTTCTGTGTGGTTGCTCCACTGAATCTTGAGAAACTTGATGCTTAGGGTTCGGGTAGTTTTGAAAGCTTCTTCGAAAATACGGATGGGTACTTCGGGATAGGTCAGGTCATCGTTGATCTCTATGGTCCGGTGGTCGATATTCTTGAACACTTCGGTCTTCTCTAGGACTTCGAGACACTTGCGAAGTAATGAGATATGGAACACATTGTGCACAGCTGACATCTCTTCGGGTAGTTCCAATTGATATGACACTTCTCCTTGACGGTTCAGAATCTTGAAAGGTTCAATATATCTGGGGGCTAACTTTCCTTTGAGTTGGAAACGCTGCATTCCCTTCAATGGCGACACTTTCAGATATACAAAATCTCCTATGTTGAAGGCGAGGTCTCTAGGTCTCTTGTCGGCGTAACTCTTCTGTCTTGACTGGGCTGTCTTAAGGTGCTGACGAATCTTGTGAACCTTCTCTTCTGCTTCTCGTAGGATATCTAGTCCGAAAATCTGACTCTCTCCTACTTCCGACCAGTTCAAAGGGGTGCGACACTTCCTTCCGTACATGAATTCAAAGGGGGCCATTTGCAAACTGGCTTGATAACTGTTGTTGTATGAAAATTCTACAAACGGCAGACAGTCTTCCCACTTATATCCGTATTCTAACACGCATGCTCTCAGCATATCTTCGAGTATTTGGTTTACTCCCTCCGTTTGTCCATCGGTCTGAGGGTGATACGCGGTGCTGAAATCTAGGCGGGTTCCTAAACCTTCCTGGACTTTCTTCCAGAATCTCGAGGTAAACTGAGTTCCTCGATCCGATACAATGTTCTTGGGGACTCCATGCAAACTAACTATTCTAGCGATGTATAACTCCGCTAGATTCGAACTCTGATATGTCGTCCTGACGGGCAAGAAATGGGCGACTTTGGATAATCGGTCCACTATGACCCAGATAGAGTCATTTCCCCTACTAGAAGTAGGCAGTCCAGTGATAAAGTCCATTCCAACGGAATGCCATTTCCATTCCAGAATCTGCAAGGGTTGCAACAATCCAGCGGGTCTTTGATGTCCTGCCTTGACTTGCTGACATATATCACACTTGGCGATATAGCTTCTGATTTCTGTCTTCATCTTATGCCACCAAAATTGCTCTTTGAAATCTTGATACATCTTAGTTCCTCTGGGATGGATAGAATAAAGAGTATCATGATCCTCCTTCACAATAACTTCTTTCAACTCCGAATCTGCTGGTACACAAAGGCGTCCTTTGTACCATAGAACTCCTTCTTCATCTTCGGTGAATCCAGGTACTTTTCCTGTACCGATACGACGCTTGATTCCGTAAATACTAGCATTTCCCTTCCGTGCCTATTTAATCTGACTGATCAAAGTGGGCTGGAGTTCTATGCTAGGCAAAAATCCTTCACTTACTAATTCCATTCGAAAATCTTCCATCTCTTTGTGCAGACTTGGTTGCTCCTTCAAAATCATGGAGTTCAAGCAGCACGACAATCTGCTAAGGACATCTGCTACCACATTGGCTTTACCAGGGTGATAGTGAATGTCCAGGTCGTAATCCTTGATTAGCTCAATCCATTTTCTCTGTCTCATATTCAGCTCCTTCTGAGTGAATATATACTTCAGGATCTTGTGATCTGAATAAATCTCACAACGGTTTCCCATCAGGTAATGTCTCCATGTCTTCAGGACTAGAACTACGGCTACGAGTTCGAGGTCATGGGTTGGGTAATTTTGCTCATGTTTCTTCAGTTGTCGAGATAGATAAGATATAACTTTGCCTTCTTTCATTAGCACACATCCGAGACCGATCTTGGATCCGACACAATACACATCGAAGGGCTTCGTGATATCCGGCATGATCAATATTGAGGCTGAAATCAATCTCCTCTTGAGTTCTTGAAAACTCCATTCACATTTGTCGGTCCATTCAAACTTCTTGTCCTTCTTCAGCAATTGGGTCATGGGTCTAGCGATACTCGAGAATCCTTCTACGAATTTGCGGTAATATCCTACCAATCCAAGAAATGCACGAACTTGGGTTTGAGTGGTTGGGGCTTGCCAATCCTCGACATCTTTTACCTTTGCAGGGTCAACGGCAATTCCTTCGGCTGATACAATGTGACCGAGGAATCCTACCTCCTGTCCAGAATTTACATTTGCTAAACTTTGCATACACCTGATGCTCTCTAAGGGTTCCAAGAATGGTCCTTAGGTGTAGCTCATGTTCTTCTTCTGATTTGGAATAAACCAGAATGTCATCGATGAAAACAACGACAAACTTATCCAGAAAGTCCATAAAAATCTTATTCATGAGATTCATGAAATAAGCGGGGGCATTGGTTCATCCAAAAGACATGACTGTATACTCATACAATCCATATCTGGTGGTAAAGGCAGTCTTGGGAATATCTTCTGCACGAATCTTGAGTTGATGATAGCCTGTTCTAAGATCAATCTTAGAAAACACTTTGGCACCGGTCAACTGATCAAACAGATCTTCTATCTTGGGCAAGGGGTATTTGTTCTTGATGGTGAGATCATTCAACTTCCGATAATCCGTACATAAACGGTTACCTCCATCCTTCTTATCCACGAACAAAACAGGTGATCTCCAAGGTGACGCACTTGGTTGAATCAATCCAATTTCCAACATGGAATCCAGTTGCTTCTTCAGTTCTGCTAGTGTTCATACTATATGGTCTCTGGGCTATGGGTCCAGTTCCGGGGATTAGTTCAATGATAAGCTCGATATCCCGATCTGGGGGCATACCGGGCAAAACATCTGGAAATACATCGGGGTATTCACAGACTATCCGGACTTGGTCAATGGTAGGTTGGGCTATACTCTTGTTGCACTTGAATTTACGAGGTAAGGTATCAGATATATGATCGACTGATATTCCGGCTGTACTGGTCATGGTGATGGCTTTCTTGGCACAGTCAATTAATCCTTTATGTTTGGAGATCCAATCCATTCCTAGTACTACTTCCAAACCTTTAGTTCCGAGTACTATCAGATTAGCATAAGAATCTATGCCCTGGATTCGGATAGGGACGGCTTTGCAAATTTTCCTAGTTTTGGTGGTTGATCCGGGAATTTGAACGATCATAACATGCTTCAGTTTTGTTGGTTGAATTTTACTAGTGCATGCAAATTGTTCGGTGACAAATGAATGCGATGCACCAGAATCAAACAACACTCTTGAAAGTACTGAATTAACAGAAAACACACCTAGCACGACGTCTGGTGCTTCCTGAGCTTCTTCAGCATGCATGAGAAAAAGACGGTCATTGCGGTTGAGCGAATTTCCTCGGGCAAACCTTCTTCCTGGCTGAACACGATGCTGTTGCTGAGCTGGGACATTGGAATTGGGTGCTGCGGCATTCTTCTTATTGGGGCACTCGTTGGAGTAGTGGCCCTTACTTCCACAGTCATAACAAGTCACTTGCGACTTGTCCTTTTCTGCAATAGGCACAACATTGCTTCCAGTCCTCGGGGCAGTGTTAGTGTTAGTGGTAGCATTGTTGTTGTTGAACTTAGGTGGGGCACGGTTGAAATTGCTAGCGTTGCCGGGGTTGTTGTGATTTCCTCCGGGCCTAGGGTTTCCACGGTTGGGATAGGTCGGACGGTTCATCGGGGGTCTGTTGGTTCTTGGGGAAAATCCGAGAGATGGGTTAGGGCGATACTTTGGGGTCTGATGGGTTCCTGGCTGATGCATCATGTGACGCTTGCGGTTATCATTGGCATGGTTGAACTTTCCTTCCATCTGGATAGCAGAGTCGACAAGGTCTTCAATATCAGCAAAGGGGATATTGACTAACATAGTCTGCATCTCATCGTGCAGACCATTCAGGAATCTTTCTTCTTGGCTTCAGTGTCGATGTCATCCGGGGCATACCTAGCTAACGACAAAAATTTGTCAGGGTATTCTACTATAGTCATCCGTCCTTGCTTCAGTTCTCTGAACTCATCTCTCATTCTCTTAATTAAACCTGGTGGTACATGGGTTCTGCTGAACTTGAGCTTGAATTCCTCCCAGGTCATCATCTGGCCTCCGGTCATTGCGCGAACACTGTTCCACCATGCCCTGGCATCTCCGACTAGGTAATGGGTGACGAACAGAACTTTCTTGTTGGCTTCCACTCTGGCGACTTCTAGGTTATTTTCCATGGTCTGCAGCCAATCATCGGCGTCTAGGGGTTCTTCCGACTTAGTGAAAATAGGTGGGTTGGTGTTCTGGAAATTCTTGAGCTTAGATCCATGGTTGTCCTGATTTCCGTGGCCTTGGTTGTTGTGGGCTAGCTGGGCTATCTTTGAAGGGTGTCTAGGTTGGCCTGACGTTCCACTCTTTCAGCTTCACGGTTAGAAGTCAACATTTGCAGGATCTGCAACATCGGGTCCGGGGATGAACCACTTCCTCCACGTGGCATCTGAATATTGAGATAGATCATGAGAAAAGAGGGAAATTTCTAAGGTTCTAGGACTTTGAGAAGTTTTAAAGTTTGACTCAGATTTTTCTAGCAACTCACTTTTCATTCATCCATTCATAGCACACGATACAACACACACTACAACAGAGAAAAACAGATGGTTTTAAGAACCATTCTGGAAACTATGATACTGTTGGACCGAATACTACTCACTACGCTAGTGATAAAGTGGTACTACTCCTTGGAATCTATGGCTTCATCATCCTCATGATCATCGATGAAGGCGAAATCATCCTCATCGGTGAAGAAGTCTATAGCCTGATCCTCCATAAAATCATCGTCATCGCTGAGATAAGAGTAGGGGTCTCCACGAAGATCCTCTCCTGCATTCTCCCTTTCTTCCAACTGCATGTCTCTCGCGTGGATGGTCTCCTCCAAAGATGAGATACGATGGCGAAGACGGGCAATGATGCGCTCCTTCTTGTCGAGCTGATGACAACGAGACTTGCGATCCTTTGCTAGCATGGCGATGGTTTGATCCTTCATCTTGATGATGGCAGACTTGTGGTTGGAGTAGTCACGGAAGTTATCCAACTCCTGCTAACGATCGTACATCACGAAGTTGAGGTGGTCCAATTGAGTCTTCAACTCGGGGTGTATGGGGCTTCCAGTGGTTGTCCATTAGCATCACGCCTTGGGCAAAACTCAAAGCGGGTACCCTTGATCTGGTTGACACTTTGCCCACACAGACGGGAAAGAGCTTCCTGCATGGCCCTGACAAGTCCGTCGAGCCAGTTGTTCTCTCTTAAGGTAAACTGAATTCCCTCAGCAGTGGGAGGTTCAATATTTCATTGGAGACTTGCAACAATCAACCACTGCAGATCTTCTCCTCCTTGATCATTGAGCTGAGCTCCGAAGAACTCGGGGTGCGGACGCTCCAGAAGTTCCGAAAGCTGGTCCAAATCCCTCTCAAATATAAGGTCTCCTCCATTCCCCAACTGATAAAACTTGCTGTACTTCACGTCCATCTAAAAGAATATAGGATGAGTAAGCTAGTAGAGTGATCAAGTGTGTCCAATTTATGTATTTTGCAAGAGTTTTTGAGGAACATGAATTTTTTTATGAAAGAATCAAGGTGCTAATGGGAATAAGTTTTTGTAAATATTTGCTTCCTTTGGTTTTGAAACTAAGTTTTTGATTTGAATGTCTAGTCTCACTAGGGTCTCCTATGGTCAGGATGGCTCTGATACCAACTTGTCAACACCGGTATTTTTAATCCCAGAAGCCTGTTATGCCATACATCGCAATCCCAGGATTACCATTTTTGCGAGACATAACAGAATTGGATACCACAGTACATCATCCATTACATACCATACATAAGGTCTTACACAAATAGGGATCTCATTGATCCAGTTCTTAATACAACATCAAGCAGCGGAATACGTAATAATAATGGTAGCGTAGGCGAAGCTCCATCTTCGGGGTTACAGGCAATGCTGACGATGGGAGATGATCCTAGTTGTCGTAACCTTCCTGGGGTCCATCCTCCAGGTACTCCTCTTCATAGTCTGGCAATGGGAATAGCCAGGGACAAAGCCATGAGTACTCTTTAAGTACTCGCAAACTAATATTAACAAGTGAAAGGGGTTTTTGATAATAGGACACTAGGCTCTAGGGTTGTTTTGCAAGAAGCCAGATTTACATCTACTAAGCTTAGAAGCAACGAATGCTAGTTGAAGTTTTATAACACCTAAGTGGGAACTTGTATTTCATATCACAACCCTGTTGTGGTCAAGTCAAAGTCTCAATTCATTTCACAAGTCTTTTGAAAACTTCTGACGGGGGAACAGTATGGCCACTCCAACTGTACATAACCGCGGGCGCGGCTATTCGAATAGTTTGACACTCTGTAGAGATTGTACACTTTCACCACAACATTCGATACATCCGTCAGGAACAAATCCCGAATTCACCATACTCAGTATGCGGATAATCAATCGTAACCTTTCAATTACACATCCTAGTATAAGCACCTCTCCTGTGAGTTTGGCCTCCCAACCATGACCAACTGTCATCTTGGGTACTACACAGGTGGATAATCTTCACAAGATAGCCTCAGCTCAGACCTTGGCCGTGAGGGAACTAATACTAAGGTATATAAGTTTCAAGTCAAGCCCTACCCAATCTTCGGGTATTGTGGTTGTACGATAAAATTGGAATGGTATCGCATCCAGACAACCATCAGTTTTATAAAGGGCTAAGGCTCATGCCTCAACATTTTCATCACCAAAATCATCTGGTGTTCGGAAACACATGTCCAAAACATTTCAATAGAATGATCCATCATTCCAAGGTTTTTATAACCATTTTTCCACCAAGTATTCCCATCTCAAGTTGATCAAGTTTTATGCTTAGCACTAGCATCTATAAGTGGGGGTAAGCACTAATGAGGGGTGGTAAACTAGTGGAGTTTAACTAAGTTTAATCTCATGCCTTAGGATGACATCAAGATTATCTAGCTTAGGCCAAATTTTATGCTCTTTATGCAACCTTCAATTATCCTTCTAGTATCTACCATTTATTTCAGTAACTCTAAGTAAGAGCTTTGATAAAGAAATAAATTATAAAGCTTGTAAGTATAAAGTAGGATTGGTTTATCAAGTGGGTAGGATCAACTATGCTTAAAGCATATAGTTGGCATGGTGACAAGCAAGTATTGGCTTGCATAGGTCAACTTGATTAGTAAGGCTTGCTAAAGTAGAGTATCTTGCAAGTGTTAGCTTGCATCAGTATCAGTATAATCTTGCCTTGTGCAGAGAAGTGGTTGAAGTTCTCCTCGGCTTCTTCTTCGTAGAATCCTCCTTCCTCCTCGTATCCTTGGTCGGTACTAGCGTCTATGAATAAATACGATGTACACAATCACCAAACAATACTTAAATACTTGCAATCATCACACCAGAGGGTCCTATAGATGATCTAGTATCATCACTAACATTACAAGATTAAAGCTTGGTTTAATTCCTTTTATTTTTAGAAAAGTAATTTCTACTCATTGAAAAACTACTTAAGATTTAATATTCTCCAAACCAAACATGGGATCATGTTGACACATGTCATCACCACATATTTTAGTCCATGGGAATGTGATTTAAAGTGGTGTCACACATTAATAAGGTTTTTCTCTTTTATTTTAATTAATTAAAGTGGCTAGAAATGCCTATGTGGCATTCTTTTATTACTTGGTCATTATTTCTGTAAGTAAACCTATATATTTTTATATATTCTGAAAGGTATGGTTAAATGTGACTTTTGAGAGTTGGAATCAACTCAAAATCTATTATGGTTTAAATTTGAAAAATGTTTGAGTGCAGAAAAGCTTATGCCTTGTTATTTTTACCATGGATGATCTAAAAATCCAAATGACTTTAATCCAACGGGCTTGGATTCAGCATTTCCAGACCTTCCTAACAAAATTGGTTTCATTCAATTTGGTTCACTAAATCGAGCTGGGTTGATTTTTGAAACTGGGTACAAAAGTGTGTTTGAAATAAAATGAAAAAGGGTAAATTCAAATAACTGGGCTGCGCGGGAAGCGATACTGGGACGCCCTACTAAGCATAGTGCTTATGTGGGCTGGTTAAGTGGCTGTCCCCATGCATCAGTGAGACGAGGGGGTGCGAAGCGGTATGGGGCGATGTGGTGCGTTCGATCTGGTTATAATCCAACGGTTGAGGGTCATCGTCGACGTTGGGCAACGCTGGCGAGACAGAAACCTAGCGCGGCCAGTGGGGATCGTTGGGGGCGCACCGGGGTTCAGGCGAGGGTCGGCGAGGCGGGCGAACGACGAAGTCGACGACGGCGAACCTCCTGGTACCGGCAGCTTCTCCTGGGGCGGCTCCAATCGCTGGCTCCTTTCTTCTCCAGAGGCGTCAGGCTCCGGCGAAATTCTGGCGAAGTGCTGCTCGCCTTGCTACGGGAACGGGGTGGAACGATTAGTGAGGAGAGGGGAGTGAGATGGTGTGCTCAATTCGGTTGGGGGTGGCCTCTATTTATAGTCGCGACGGCGAGACCGAACGGCATGGGCAGGAGACGGTGGCGACATGGCTACGGGTGGCTAGAGGCATGGCCGGCGGTGGCGATCGCTTGGTGGTCTCCTGGCGATGCTCTACGGCTTTAATGCGCGCGTAGGGGCGGTGTGGTTTGGTATGGAACGCGCGATGCTCTGCACGGCAGAGGCGGCGTTTTCGACGGCAAGCGGTGGCTGTGCGGCATGGGGCGGCGAACGGTGATGTCTAGGCCTCCTGGGTCGGTGGTGATCGTGTATGCACGCGGCGAGGGCGGCGCGCGGTCTGTGGGCGTCGGTCGAGTGTGGCGCTCTGGCGCATTCTCGGCATGGTTGCTGGCGAGCTGGGCACGGTTCGTGCGTGTGGTCCAGGGTTTGGCAACGCTCGCGGCTGGAACAGGGAGTGGCGGTGGACGGTGGGCTGCCTCCCAGACAAGGTTGGCACGACTAAATCTCCTCCTAGCTTGCTGTCTCCACTGGGGTGGCATGGTGAGCTTCGGCTGTTCACCATTGATGTCATTGCCCAGCTTACAGTGAGGCTAGTGCTTGGTTTAACTTGCTAGATGATCTACTGAGATGGTTGTGAGCTAGAGAGGGAACAAGTTAGGCTCAATTCACTGCGCAAAACAGTGTTTTGATTTTGTTAGATTTGTATCTGCAAGGTGTTTGATGAAATGGCCGCATGAATTCAAGTTCTGAATTTTCAAAAGATTTTTGGTGGGTGTGGTAGGTTGGTGCTGGTGAGTCTGCAGATGCTTTGGTTTTGAAATTTGAGCTTGTTTGAGTGGTTTTTGAAAAAGTGGGATCTTCCCATATGATAAAGATTCAATTTTGAACTGTCCTTTAAATTATGCATCTGAATGTTTCTTGATGATCACAAAGTGGGCCTTGATACTTTGTTATGAGTACAATCAAGGGGTGCAAAGATCCAGAAAAGTTTCTGTTAAGTTCTGAAAGTTTGAGACAGCCAAAGTAGGTATGGGAGTTAAATTGGTCAAAATGACCATTCACTTATTTTATTTGTTTTGATTTACTTGTCTTTGAGAAAAGTTTGGGAATTGTTTAGATGATGTTTATTTTACCTAAGCATCCATTTACAAGCAAAGGAACACACAAACAAGTTGGTTCAAAAGGATTCAAAATGAAATGCATACTCACATGCATGCTTTCATATTTTTATTTAGCAAAGTTTTTATTAACCCTAAATTTGATGATTAGAGTTTGATGATCCAAGTTTAGTATTTTTGGGATGTTACAACATCTTGTTTGCTCGCTGTTGCAGGGGCATCATGAGCCGGCTGGCCCAGCTCAGCGTCACCGGTTAGACCAGCCGTCACCAGCTCCCTCATCCGATGCAGGAGCGCTTCCGACTCCACCTTGGAGCCGAAGATCTTCTCCTCCCAGTGCGGCCGACTTGATTCGGTGTCCTGGAAGGCTGGGAGGTTCAGCCGGTCCTCGGACCCCAAGTTCCATCCATAGAAGTACGTCTGCTGCCACAGTTTAACTGTGTCTTGCAGTTTGAACTTGGGGTAACCGGTTTGCGACCGGCTGTAGATGGAGGCGCCGCCCCTTGTCACTAGCGGAGCCTTGGCAAACTGAACCTGAGGCCAGATTAGGAACAGCCGGCAAAAAAGCCCGAGATCCGGTTGGTTCCCGAGATAGCATTCGCAGAAGGCAACGAAGTGGGCCAAAATGCCGATTGCATTTGGCCCGAGTTGGTGAATACGGAGGTCTAAATGAGCGAGGAAGGACAAGAAGAAGGCGCTGGCCGGGAAGGCCAGGCCGCGTGCCAGATGCGCGAGAAAGATAACACGCTCGCCGGCTTGCAGAGCCGGCGAGATCTCGTCAGCCGGGGCCAGGCGAACCCCAATCTCGCCGGTGGTCGTCAGGAGGTGCGACCGCTGGTACTTCTCCACCTGCGCTTCCGTCACGGACGAACCGCACCAGGCGCCTCGACTCTCAGCCATGGCAGCGGTGGTGGAGCCTGGAGGAGAGGGAGAGGAAGCAAGCAAAGACGGAGGCGGTGCAGCGGAGGAGCAGCGGTTGCCCATCGCTCCGGCGGAGAAAAGGCGAGGCAGTGCTGGCAGAGCGGGCGGGGCGAGCTCGCTGGCGGCACAAGAAGAATGCGGAGACAGAGAGGCAGCGGAGAAGGAGAAGGGAGAGGGGGCGAATGACTTGTGGGGGGCGGCGCGGCCCCCTTAAGTAGGGGATGGGGAGGCAAACCACCGGCTCGCCATGTGGCGGCTCCCAACTTCCTGGCGACGTCCGGATCGTTTGTGGCCACACCCCAGGCGCAAAAGATCCTAGCGCGGGAGGTCAGGCACCGGCGACGGTTCCCGAGGCGACAACCAACGCGACCCCACGTCGCACGCTCTGCCACGACCATCATCACGCGTGGATGACGTCGGCAATGACGTAGCCGGAGCAGCTCAAACGCCAGAATCAACTGGACAAAATTCAAAATCCTAGCCTTTTTTGAGCCCGCGCACATTTCGCCTGAGGACGGAATCTACGCGCGCTTGGGGGCTAGTGTCGGGGGGATCGCCCCCAGGTAGGCTAACCGGACAAGATGCAGAGCACAAGCACAACAACCGACTGGGAGTAGATGGACGCAAAAACTCCAAGATAGATCAGAAGAAGGAACAGGCCAAGACCCGACTGGCAAACCAGCCAGCCGGATGAAAACCATCGACAAGAGCGCCAGCTGGCTGGACCAAGACAGCCGGCCGGAGCAGGACTAATCAAGAGCCAACCGGAAGAAGTACCAGCCGGATGGAGCAAGCAAGGGCAGAAGAGTGTCTGGATGGATCCAACCATCCGGCCCAGGAAGACCAGTCGGCTAGGTCACACTAGCTGGCCACCCAAGACAGGAAAAGTACTAGATGACGTAGAGAACAGTGTGCAGCACGACTGGTACGGTAGATAAGACAGAAAGGAGACTCAGACAGTCGGCCCATACCGACAACTTCTAAAGATGATGATAGAAACAGTAGACAGTAGGTGGCCCTGTGCGCAACTACCCGCATGACAACCACTATAGAGTGCGTGGCGGCATGGGCTTGACTGTGAGTACACACTCCCATGCCGACCACTGTAGATGACATATCCGGCTGGGGCCCGCCTGTGGGACCTGCCAGTCGGCCATGTCGTTGCCCACGCCGCCTCGGCCTATATAAGGGGTGGCAGGGGCAACTGGGCAAGGGTTGGACTCTCACTTACTACTAGACAGATCAGAGACAGCTCGAGGATCATTGTATCCCTTAGTGTTCATCCAGATAGTCAGTCCGCCAAGTGTAGGAGTTTTACCTCACATCGAGGGCTCCGAACCTGGGTACATCTTGTGTCACCACACTTTCTTGTATCCAATCCCGCATGCGGACGCCGTCGCACGCTTCCCTGCTTTGCTCCCACACCACTTTCTATCCTTAGGCTCTGTCGTTTCCATATCGACGACAGATGAAAGATAAATAGGTAGCCGAATAATCAACTACTCCTCCATGTCAACCTCCACGTCCACAAGAGTAAGTCCGGATGTCTCCATAGCTAACTTGTACTCCTCCATGCTAGTGGTCAAGGCCTCAATCTTCGCACGAAGTGCTCTCTTATGTGAGCGAAGCCTCTCTATCACTCGCTGCTGAGTCTCTAACTCAATGTCCTTGGCCTCTATCTCAGCCTTCATGTCCTTGATCTTCTTGTTTCTGTCCTGAATTCTCTTCTCATGATCCTTGAACTTCTTGTCCTGGCTCTCAAATATGGCCTCCATCTCCTTGAAGATCTCGTCTTTCTCCGCGAAGAGCTTGTCCTTTTCCCTCAACTGAACCTGGAGATCGTCATTGCTAAGCATGACGTTGATCCTATCCATGTCGAGGTGTCTAATAAGGCCCTCGAGATCCTGGAGATATACGAACTAGCTCTATCGTCTCTCTAGCAGCGCCCTCATACGCCAATGCCTCTCCCTCCTCGTCATGTCTCCCGAACGGGTGGAAGTAGAGGCCTCTAAGCTCGGTGGAGTGGCGTCCACAGAGGCGTCCGAGTAGCTCCTGCATGACTACATATAGACCCTTCTCTTTGTCATCGTGCATTAGCTTGAAGGAAATCTCCTCCGTGAGTGGCTCCGTCTGTCGTCCCGGCTGCGAGACTCTAAAGCGCCAAAGGTCCTTCCTCTCGAACTTGGTGAGATGAAGTGCCTTGATCCTAGGAAGTGGGAGGTTGAGCACACTAGTAAACTACACGATGCGTGAACCAAAACGAGTTCCATTGAACTCCTCGGCAGTGCTGATCACAAAGCTAGGTATCTAATGTAAGATAGAGAAGTATTAGGACAACACAAATAAGAGAAAAAACAAGACAGTAAAAAGATAGCAAAGCATACAATCATCCATGAACACACAAGTCATGGCATACAAAGTTTACCACAAACACTAAGGTTCAAATATAACTTAGACAATTTTTTTGCCATACTACATAGGCTGGTATGATAAAAATTATTAACGCGATGAAACGACAAGTGTGGTGGTCCAACTATTGGAGTACGACACAACTCTCACTCACTTGCCAAAATAGCTATCAGGGTATCCCTAGAGGAAATATGTCGATTTTGGTCACAAGATTCCAATGCTAAGTCTATGATGTCTTCTCTTAGACGTTGGTTGGTAGCCTCTAAGTCTTGGTTATGATTCATCTCCTCTCTAAGGTCATTATGATTGTTGATCATTCTACACTTGAGTCTATCACCAAGTTCCTTGATGGCATTCCAAGCTACATTCCTTGCAGAGTCAAAGAATGACATGTGCATTTCTAAGTTGGTGACCATGCAGAATCCCGACTCTTTGTGGTTGTCTTCCTTGTTTTTGTACAAGTGAAGTTGCACCCACCAATATTCTTCTCCTTCATCCATCACGGGAAATCCCTTGTACACTGTTGCACCATTTATCCCCATGGTAACCATAAGGTTCTTAAGTTCTTTGGGAAACTCCATCTCACACTCCAAAGTCATGGTCATGAGTGGTCCCTTCCTGACGGCTTCGTTGATGGAGTTCATCTACAAATGGAGATGAGAAAGAAGATTAGAAAAGTTTACGAGAAGAAAAAGACATGTGTGGAATTTTGCAAAGAGTTGCATTTCTCCTAGTGGTTTCCTTAGTCTAATCCAACTTAGGGTCATAATCCTACAAGCAACACAGTGCTCTGATACCATCTGTAAGACCCCACCTTTATAAGGTATAGGTCCCTATGATTGCAATGCTAGTCCCTGGATCAAATGATAGCATCCACATTTTAAGATGAAGTACACAGAAACAAAGGTCTTTATTACATCGTCATTCCAGAGATAAACATAGTCTTTTACAACTCCATAGCCAAAGGCTAGTACAAGAGTTCATAACATAAGTAAATAAAGTAAAACCTTCATCTTCATGTGCCACAGGCAAGCATGTTGAGTGTAGACTCATAACCCTAATCCTCATCAGAGTAAGCTGCAACATCATAAGTTACAGCCACAGTGGGTACATTTGGAATTGTATTGGCAAGTGATACCATAGTAGAATAGTAGTATCTAACATCTATATGAATTTTTAAGTGTAGCTTAGACTTACTTTGCTCAAAATAGGTTTTTCCTATCAGTTGAAAACACTAAGTTTTTGTTTGTCAAAACTCCCAAGGAACCACCAATAGACATTGGTGAACCTTTAACCCTTGTTCAACCACAAGTTTTTAACTTAGAAATTGGGATGAGGAGATCCTTGATAGCTTTAATGTCTTGATTCTCAAATTGTCTGTTGCCGGGGACACGACTAAGTACTTAGGTTTTACCCTCTCGAGAGGAGGTACACTTTCCCCACAAGACTCGACATGCATCGAGACGAGATCTTTCAGAAGCCTTCCCTTAGACCACCATGGACACGTTCCATCCTATCACCCTACCACCAACTGTCCATCTGGCTAAGTTATTGGAACCTATATGATCAAGGTAGAGCCTATATGCCATGTGGTTGCACTAGAAGCTTCTAAACACTAAGTATCTCAAATACTTTTGTTCCTGGGTGGATTTCCACAAGTGTGATACACAAGGTAAACCATAGACATGGGCCTTGTGTAACCACTCAACACAAATCATCATACCATTCCACCTAGGTGATTCATTCACTTAGTTGTTTTATTAAGAAAAATCACAAGTCCAAAGACTTAGCAAAATTTCCTTAGCATGATTATAATCCACCCTTGTTTGCTACTAGCTAGGCTAAGCATGATATCATAACAAGTATCTTAACTTAGAGAAAATTCTACTAAGGTTACATTTACTAGGATTTCCCAAGCATATCATATAGATACTTAGCAAAAATTTCATGCAAGCCCTATTAAAAATATCACTAGTGCATAGTCAAAAATAATAGGAAAAATACATGAAGCACCACTTGCCTTGGTATTTGGGGGAGTAGCAACAATCTTCATAATCACAATCACCACTAGCACCAAAATCTACACATATAATGATAGCTACAAATTCTCATTCAAAATATTCAAGCAAAAATATATGATGCATGCAATGCAAGGAAATGAATTTTATACACTAAACCATTCAAACCAAATAGTACTGAACACAAAACCAACTATTTATAGTCTAAATAAACTTAAATTTGCTTTAAAATAATTTTATAAATAATTTATATAGTCAAAATAAGCCTATATTTGGTTATGTAAATAAATCAAGTTTTTCATAAGAAAAATATAAATTCAAGCCCACAGTTATGTAGTATTTATTTTTCTGAATCCAATGATATATTATTTGCATTTTTTGGATAAACAAAACAAAAGTTATGAATTTTTCAACTTTGAATCTCTAATAGATATAAAAACATTTTAAAACAGAATCTCAAATACGTGGCTGCGTCTGATTGGCCTGTACAGCTTCACGTGGATCGGAGAACGTGGGCAGTATGATTTAAGTTAGATCATGTAGCTCAGATCTAAGTGTACCCCTTCGTTAAGTTATCTTATCAGATCCACTAGATCTAGATCTAAGGGCTACAACGCATGCGACCAAAGTCTGGCGGCGCGCGTGGCTACAGCGGCGGCCGCGCTACTGGCGGTGCTGTTTCGGTGAGTACAGAGGGGGATAGGGGCTGCGCTATGGCTTACCAGCGTCGCTTGGTCACGGGGAAGCTCAACGTGGCTTTGGCTTGGACGGGGGCGAGCTGCTGTGGTCGCTAGGGCTCATCAGAGTGGCGGGCAGAGACGGTTTCGTGCGGGTGGCGACGGAGACAACGAACTGGGCCACCCTAGCACAAACCAGAAGCATCAGCGTGTGCACCAGGACCAGGCGAACATCATCGTTTGAACTAGAGGTCAGGGGGTGGTCGCATATTACCAGAATTTCTCGCCGGAGACGAGGGTGGCGTCGGGTGTTCATGGCGTTTGACGAAGCCGAAATTCTAGGTAGTACAAGGCGAACCAAAGGCATAGTAAGCTTCGCAAGGACAAGGGAAGCACGATAGTATGAACAAGAGGGGGTGGGGTAGACGACGCTGAGCTGGCACAGGGCCACAGGCAGTGTCAACGGGGTAAGGCGAGCGCGGGTGAGAGAGAGGGGAGAGGGGGAAATAGCCCAGGTGGGCTGCTGAGCCGCTTTTGGCTCTGGGCTGAATAGCTGGCACCTGTTTTTATTTTTTTATTTTTATTTTTCTATTTGATTTTTCAGGAATGGTTTTGAAACCTTTTTCAAACTTGTTTGAATTCAAATATTTTCTGGATTTTTGTGGTGTGAACCTTACACTTAAATGTGTGTCAAACACTTCTGTTTAATCAAATGCACTTTGATCCTTTGAAAATAAAATAAAACCATGCCTTAGTGATATATAAATAATAGGCATAAAGTTGGTTTTATTTGGAGTTTTGATTTGATTTTTTTTGTGCAGGTCATGAATGCTATGAATACATGAACGCAATGCATGCCTTTGTAATTCATGAATTTTGGGATGTTACACTCTTAGTCACAAACTCTCACACTTGTGCTCATATTGTATTTTACGCTCTGATTGACGGATCGTGCCCACCAAGCATTGATCCTATGTGATCTAGCGGACAGGATAACCCCTATATCTATCCAGAGTCACCCCTCTATCCATGCAAAATAACGAGTTTGCCACCGGTAACTCCATAAACAAATTAATTTGAATATAATTTGAAGGGAAAGTCTTCAAAGGTGTTCAAATGAATTTGAATATAATAACAAGTTTATGCATTACATTCCACTCTATGAAAATGATAATATCTCAAGATTTTGTTAGCACAACATTATCACATATTAAGTGCAATTTCAAAGAGTTCAAAGGTGTATAATTTTCGTATATGCAAGTTTATGAATTACATTTCACTCTATGAAAATGATAATCTCTAAACATTATCATGTCCTAAGTGATATTTCAAAGTGTTCAAAGGTGTATAATTTTCGTATATGCAAATTTATGTATTACATCACTACTACGAAAAATCCTATAATATATAGGCTTATAGGAGGCACATCCTAACCATATGCGCCTCCGCTAAATATACAAGGCGCACGACTTAAGGGTGATCCTTGTTATTTGAATAATGGAGGCGCATCTGTAAAGGGTGTGTCTCATGTATTTCATGTATGAACCAGATCTGCCTCCCCTTATTCAACTCGAGGTGCATATGTAGCAGATGCGCCTCGAATAAGGTTCATGGGGCCGGCGATGGTAGGTGCCCCAATACTGGAGGCGCATATGCTTATATGTGCCTTGTGTATTTTTGGATATTGGAGTCATATATGGAGGAGATGCGCCTCGAATAAGGTGGGTGGGCCCGGTGGTGGTCGGTGCCCCAATACTGGAGGCACATATGCCCATATGCGCCTCCAGTAACTAAGGTGGGCCTAAAGGCTAAACCCCCAGGCCCACCTCCATGTGCCAACAAGTGGAAAAGGTGGTACCAGGATACTCGAGGCGCATCCTATACAATATGTGGCTTGTGTTCTTTAATTATACAAGGCACATATTGTACGGGATGCGCCTCGAGTATTCTGGCACCACCTTTTTCACTTTTTGGCACAAGGAACCACTTAGCACCACTCACTTCTATCCACACTGAAGGAGCCTAGACTACGAACGACAGGATAAGACTCGGTTTGGGGCCACTGATTTCATTAATAGGACTCGTTGCTATAAATAGCCTACAACCAGCGCATGTCTTGCCCAATAAGAATAGCAATATCAGGCCAAATCAGTTAGAGATATCAAATATAACTAGGCTATCTTAGACTATCTGTTAACACCCCGCCGTAGTCGATACGTTGGCTCTTGGCAAAACACATAGACTGGACCATAATGACTGAAACGACGCTGTAGGGAGTCCTTTGGTTATGATATCAACCAACTGATGAGTAGTAGGCACGTGGACGACCCGAAGTTCGCTAAGAGCCACCTTCTTGCACACGAAGTGAATGTCTAACTCAATGTGCTTCGTTCCTCGATGATGAACTGGATTGGTAGACATGTACACCGATGAGATATTATCAGAAAAGACCATCGTGGCCTTGGAGGGAGGGGAACCGATCTTGTCGAGGAGTTTCCACAGCCATGCGTAATCAGCAATAGCATTGGCAACGACACAATACTTAGCCTATGCGCTCGAGCACAATACAATGGGTCGGCGCTTAGAGGACCAGCTCACTAGAGCACCACCGAGATAGACGCAGTATCCGGAGGTAGAGCGCTGGGTGGCCGGGCAGCCTTCCCAGTCCGCGTCCAAGTAGGCGACGATGTCGAGTGGAGAGGAGCTATGGACCAGGAGGCCGGAGCTCGTGGTGCCACGAACGTACCAGAGGATACGTTTGATGATGGAGAGATGATCGTCACGCAGATCGAGCATGTGCAAGCAGGCTTGCTGCACGACATATGCAAGATCAGGACGCGTCATGGTCAAGTACCGGAGAGCACCGGCGAGGCTGCGGTACTCGGAGGGATCGGCAACCAGGGCACCAGCGTAGGCGCCAACCGATGACCCACAAGTATAGGGGATCACAACAGTCTTCGAGGGTAGTATAACCCAATTTTTTGATTCGACACAAGGGGAGCCAAAGAATACTTATAAGCCATAACAACTGAGTTGTAAATTCAGCTGCACTTGTAAATAGTCTTGCTGACAGTAGTTTATCAGTAGCAACAGTTTTGTAGTAGCAATAGCAAAATAACAACAGTAGTAAAACAAAGGCAGTAGTAACAATAGTAGCAAACAACATGATTTGAGTGCGGTAGGCATAGGGATGGATGGACGGACGTTGCATGGACGGGACTATTCATATAATTTTAAGATCTAGGGCATATGCAGATAAGTAAGATAAATCATCAAGTACTAAACAATCATAAGCATGTGTTCCATATGTAGACATATGTCCTCGCAATGAGAATTTGCACAACATCTTTTTCCTGCCAGCCCGTTGTAGCGGGGCCTCAAGGGAATCTACCGGAAATTAAGGTGCTACTTTTAATAGAGTACTGGAGCAAAGCATTAACACTCTATGAACACATGTGAGCCTCATATCACAACCATCCCCTCCGCCTGTCCCAATTTCTGTCACTTCGGGGCCTTTGGTTCCGGACAATGATATGTGTACACACCTTGTAGATAAGATCACAAAAAATACTATTATCATGAATCAATAACATTTTCAGATCTGACAAGGATTAAGCATAACAAGTTGCAACAAAGTCAAATAGCACTAACAAAGATACTAGGCACCATGCCCTAACAATCTTATTCGATTGCATGATAGATCTCACCCAATACCTACCATGCCCATAGCCTATAGCGGGAGATTACTCACTCATGGATGGGGGAAACATGGATGGTTGATGGAGAGGCGTCAGTGATGATTATGGCGATGATCTCCTCCAAATCTCTGCCCCGACAGGGTGCCAGAACAGAGTTTCTGGTTCTGAATCGCGGTTTCTGGTGGTGGCGGCGCAGCGGAACTCTTTCTAGAAAAACGTCGAACCCCCTGGAGGTTTTAGGTCAGGAGGCTTTATGTAGGCGAAGAGGGAGGCCGAGGGGGTTCCCGAGGTGGCCACACCCCTCCCAGGAGCGTCCTAGGTTGGCCCGCGCAGCCAGGGGTGTAGGCCCCTCGTGGCCCTCCTCCATCCCGTCTTCTGGCTCCATGAGTCTTCTGGTAAAATAGGAGTTTGGGCATATTTTCTGGGATTTTTCCTGAAAGTTGATTTCATGCACAAAAACTAGGCACCAAAGCAATTCTACTGAAAACGACGCCAGTCTGTGTTAGTTGTATCCAAATCACAAAAGTTTATAGGAGAAAAAATAGCAAAAGTGTTCGGGAAAGTAGATACGTTTTGGACGTATCAACTCCCCCAAGCTTAGCTTATTGCTTGTCCTCAAGCAATTCGGTTGAAAACTGAGTGCGATAAAAGAAACTTTCACGAACACATTTGCTTCATATGATGTAAATATTCTTAGCACATGAGTAGATACTTAGACAATTCATAGTAAGGAGTATGCAACTAAGTATACTTAATAATCATTGCAAGATATGAAGAGATTCCAACTCAATAATAATAAGTAGCAAGAAACATAAACATAAGCAACATTGCAATGCTCATAAGAAGGTATGATAGAGTGGTATCTCGCTTGCCTTTGATGGTGGAGCAAAACATAAATGCCAAGGCACCTCTGAAGTTCAAGTGAAGACTAGAAGTAAAGATATCAGAGATACAAGCATCAAAGTTTTGACATAATTAACCAAGTTTTGAGACAAGACTAAGAATGACAACTATGCTCTCAAGAAGGTGCTCATAGAATAAGTGGTGACTCAACAAGGAAGTGAAAAGGTTTTGGAAAGTTTTAAATGCTTCCAAATGCTGAAAGTATGGTACTCATTAGCTTTGAGCTCTCATTGCCCCTATCCTAGGCATCTTTAAATGGTTAAGGTGAAAATGAGGTCCAATATGAGTTATATGCTTGACATGCCATAAACTGAAAATCTCATGTCCCTTGAGTACGAGGGCCGTTCCTCATGCTACTCAACTTTAGTTAGCGGTAAGTTCTTGTCATAGTAAATACATGCGTATCATAGAGAAACGCCAACGGGGTACCCCTTGCCAAATGATACATGAGCTATCCCATATCAAAATGACAAGGCAAGCAGACAGTGAGCATCTCGGCAATTTTCTTATTTACCATGGGAAAATGGTGCTTTTTTCTCTCTTTGCTCTTTTTTGTGTCTCTCTTTTTTTATAAGAAGAAAGCTTCATAGATTGCTTACTATGGTTAAGATGCAAGTTTCCACCATGATTAGGCATGGCTTAGGCTGGCGGCCCAGACATTTCTCTAACACATATACATAACTCCATGAACTTACAAGCTCCCCTTTTATTTCACACCGATGACATCCGTAAACAAAAGAGCATGATATCAACTAGGTATATATTTACAGGTGTTGAAAGCGTTCCCCGTGATATCACGTGTAACACCCTCAGAATCGGCCCTTTGCAAGTTTCAGCGCTTCCCGCCAAACCCGCATAGAAACGATTCAAAGGTGCCCACCAGGCACTTGCTTGCGGGTGGAAAACGAAGTAATAACATTACACAACAGTCCTCGATGGGACCCACAGAACAGATATATATACAACACGACTCCATGAGTCAAGAATACAGATATACAGAACAAAGATCCAAATCACCTTGAAAACGATAGAGCATCCAACTACGGACAAGATGCAAATGGGGCTAAGAGCCCTGAAGAATAACCAATGGCGTCCATAACCCTGCCCAGGCCAAGCCGGAAGGGTAACCCTGCTAACGACGTCGAAACCTGCTAAAACAAAAGGGGTGCCGACAAAGGGCAAAGGAAAAAGAGGAGCGTCAGTACTGAGGCCAGTACACGGCGAGGCTAGAATTCGGCGGTCCTCGCCTACATAGGTATGGTGGACTGAAGCGGCAGCGCAGCATGCACTAGAACAACCTATAGAGACTCGATATAACTGTCGGCTATCAGAGAGGGATAAGAAAGACCTATTCGGAACCAACCTGATACTACCACCAAACATACCCATCCTGGTATTTCCCCCTCGAGACCAAACGAGGAAGTCAACGGAGGAACTCACACAGTTGGCAGTTTTATTTATTCCGTTATCATTGCAGCAATTACTAGTCAGGTATAGATGGTCATCCTGATATAATAAGCAGTGGGCAGTTTTAGTTAACCATTCCGTTGTAGTTGCAACACTTACTAGTCAGATACAATTAGCATGAGATATCCCGAAACCCAGCAGTTGTTGGTACTTTTATTTAGCCATTCCGTTATAGTTGCAATACTTACTAGTCAGATACAATGGTAGCAAGCGACAACCCAAACAAGCAATTGTTTGCAGTTTTATTTAGCCATTCCATTATAGTGAAGCTGATTACTAGTCATTCTAAAGTCAAATTTATAGCACTACTTTAGTTATAGTTGTCTATGATCGAGATACTGTGCTCCAAGTCGTCCATAACCGCGGACACGGCTTTCAGAAAGTTTTACCCTGCAGGGGTGCACAAATAGCAACACACACTCGATCAACCTCGGAAAAACCAAATCAAAACCCAACGAGGCCTTCACGACAAAGCAATCACAAGATTCAGAAATATTTCAGGGGGCCACCCCATTAAGTATACCCGCAACGAAGTTAGCTGACTTCGAGGCGGACTCAAGGTTTGTGGGGCCAGCTGTAAACGACTGGGAACCCGAAAGTGTGACTGGGCTTGTCGATACCGCGTAAACGGGTCACGATCCTAAACAATACAGTGTGCAGTACCTCGCACAATTTAAATAAAGCAGTAAAGCATGGCATAAGTACAAGATAGTAAATAAAACCTCAAACTAGTTTGTGGCCCCAAGAAATAAGAATGAATCAAGCTCTGGCTCAGGGGGGGTCCCATAATCCTCCCGGATGTGGATAGCGCGAATATTCAAGGAACAGGTATCAAGTACTCGGGGTCCTACGGGACACAAGTGGACGGTTAACAACCAAATAACATCTATTGCCCACCTGTGCCCCTGCATTTTCCTACTTCAATTTTAGTTGTTAAACAGTAATTAAAGTCTTGATCATCTCCAACATTAAACACACGGCAACACTCCAACAACGGTGGTACTTGACGACACGCAACAGCACTTGAGCAAGCGACTACGACGCCAGGTCCAACTATCTACCAAACAACAGGTAATAGGAGGTGTCCAAGGCAATATAAGGCTGCAAGGGATATCACGGGTACGAAAGCTAGAGCATCGCAACACGGATAGCAATAGATCAACAGGAGGGAATAAATACTATAAAAGTAAGATAGGTAGAAAGGGGGAGATGCTCGCCTGAAAAACATTGTCGAAGGTTCATCCGAAGGCCGGGTCGACACTCGCATCAACTCATCGGCCTAATCCGCGAAGAAGCAAAACACTAGAAGGAACACCGGATGCACTATTTAATACTACAACAGAAGATCGGCATGATGCATGTATGATGTATGGCATGGCAAATATGCGATGCAATTAGGCAATATTAAGCGGAACCGGGGTCCGACAACTAATTGATAGGTTCATGTTGTTTAGGTACCCTGCAATTTAAATATTGTCTTAACATGGCAAAAGATAGCACCGGTTCGCTACACCAATTTAAATGGGGCCAATATAAGACTAGATTTGCCCGCATATGGGTCCCATATTTAATTATAAGGTGAATCGGCATAAGGCCCCCAACCCCACAAATATGTATGCGACATGAATGATTTAATGCAACACGTTTATAGCATATATTATAAAAATACGGGGCTTGGAAAGGGCATCACATATTGGTTCAGAGATCTTGGGGTTCTGAGGGTCTGGGGCTTAGTCTCAGGGTCCGGATCTGGGGTTTGGAAGGAGGTCTTAACGTCCAGATGGATCGGTCTCTGGGGTCGACGAACTTGGCGTCCGAGAGACGATCTTGTCGCATCCGCGGTTCTCGGGTCGTGTCGTTGGTCTTGTCGTTTCACGGCGGAGATCTTGGCGTCCCGGGTCTCGGTGTCTTCGGGTCCGAGAGGAAGAACTTGGGTCGGCATCGGATCGGTCTTGTGGATCGAGTAGAAGATCTTGGCGTGCCGAGGGTTCGGTCTTCAGGTACCCGGGGTTCGGAGAGGAGAACTTTGCATCCGTGTAGGCGACCTTGTCGGATCATTGTCGAAGGTCATAGCGTTGGTGACGGACTCGGATCCACCGCCGATGGTTAATCGGATTCTTTCAGGCCGCTGTCGCTCTTGTCTTTGGGGATCGCGGTATTTGCATCGCAACAGGAGATTTTTATCCGAGGCATCGGGTCAACGGTGAAGTGATCGGCCTGGCCTCACCAACACGCACAAACACAAAGATCGGCAACACATCGCCTGCACCCTCCTTGTTCATTAACATAGGCATCCATAACAAAATGAGGGGTCGGTGTCGCTACAGATGGTACTCAGGAAGGCGATGATGTGGCGTCCGAAGGTGTGGCCTGGGACAGGCCATGACGGCGAGCAGCCAGAGAGGAAGATGGGGGTGCGGCCGGCAGTTGCTGCTCCAGGACGCGAGGCGCCAGCAACAGATCAAGGCGACAACAGGGCCCCTGGGGAGAGGAGGAGCGATGAGGGAGCGTCGCGGCGCCGGTGGGTCAGGATCGATCGGGGCAGAGGAGGCGCAGACCTTGGGGAAGACCGCTCGAGCAGCGATGCGGCGCGTCCGGGTCATCAGCGGCGGCAAAGCGGAGAGGAGGGCCCAGGGAGGAGAGAGCAGCAGGAGGCGCTGCGGCTAGCAGTGGCGATGCCGACGGCGACTCGAAGCAGCGGTGGAAGGAGGCCGTTGGGGCCAGCGAGCTCGCCACGGAGAGAGCCCGATGACGGCGCGCCGAACAGGACGACGAAGACGCGGTCGGCGATGCGAGACGGTGACCAAAGCGACGCCGGGAGGAACGACGGCGGCCGGCGCCTGGAGGCCTTGCAGGCGCGGCACGCAGAGCACGACGTCATGACGGCGGCTGGAGGCGAGCAGAGAGGAGAGGCCGACGGGGTAGGTGGCGTCTGGCGATGGAGGGGGGGCGAGCGGCGGGGCGGAGCTCGGTGTCCATGGCGACGGGGAGAGAGAGAGATTGGGGAGGGGATTGCGACGAGGGAGAGGGAGAGGGTGCCGTGCGGCTCGCTCGTGGTGGGGCCAGGGGAGCGGGTCCAGGGGTGGCAACGTGTTGGGCGTGTGTGCTTTTGTGTGTGTGCTGTGGTGTGGGGAGGTACAGGAGAGAGAGAGGGGAGGGAGTTGGGGTGAGGTGGCGGCGGTTGATTGGTGGGGTTTGGGCCAGGGGTGACGTGGCGGGATAGGATAGGTTGGGGTGAGGTGGAGGGCTGGATAGGACTAGAGTGGGTAGAGTATTTGGTAGCTTAGGTTTTGGGTGTTCTGGGGTAGGTAGGGTTTTATAATTTAAGTTAAAAGCCTTTTGTAAATTGTTTTTAGACAAACTGAGATATCCGGAAGCACCGGTGTTTTGATTTAAAGTAATAGGGAGAAATTAATATAGAAAACAAAATAGGGCTTTTAGCAAAATAATTTTAGACGGATAGATGTATGATGATGTCATGATGATGCAATGCACAAAATCAACGCGATTTTCTGGTAGTGGTTTTTGCGGGATGCCACATCACGGTTCTTCTAACTCCCAGCCTATAATTTGCAAGCATATAACTTTCATGTACAGTCCAATGGTCCAGGTTTATTAAGCGCAAGAAATAAAGTGTGCCATCAAGTTCGTGAGAGATTTACTAACTAACTTTCCCATAGAAAGCAAACATTTTATTTGGAAGAAAACAAGGCATAATAAATATGCACGGAATAACAAATAATGCTAGTAGGTAGGTATGGTGGACACTTTTGACAATATTGGTTTTGGGGAGTTGGATGCACAAGTAGATCTCATACTCAGTGCAAGTGAAGGCTAGCAATAGAAAGGGAGCTACAAGCGAGAGAGCAATAACTGTCATAATCATGCTTGGAACAAAACATAATTAATTATGGCATAAAAGTGATACAAGAGCTCTGAGGAAAAATAAATCATCGATCCTTAACTGACTTTTGTTCAGTCATATGCATGCATGAGCATGTGCCAAGTCGATTCAAATGAAAACATTCAGAGGAGGATACCACAATGTCATACCAAGTTATGAATAGAACAATGCAATCAAACATTCATATGACATGCTACAAACTATTAGCAAGCTGGAGCTAATCATAAGAGAGTAAGAACTACTAAGCATCCAATAAATACATACACCTTACATGAAAAGACTAAGCATGCCCACAATGATGAGTATATGTACAAAATTAAAAACAAATAGAGTTCATTACCAGCCTCTTACCACACCTCGAGTTGTCGTTAATCATCATTATTGTCTTTCACTTGTGTGGCTTGAATAATAACATGAAATCAAACTCCACTGAGGACCGTTGAATCCTGCAATCAACTTCACAAAACCAAAGAAAAGCAGCAAATATTATTGGTGTTTTCGATTTTTCAAAGCAAGCACTCAAAGAAAAAACAAACAAAGCAAAATCTTTTTGGATTTTTTTGAAGCAAACCAAAGCTAAAAAGCAAAGAAACAAACCAAGAGAAACAACAAAAATATTTTTGGTCTTTTTGTGTTTTAGGAAAGCAAAACCAGAAACCAAAAAGAAAGCGAAACATGGATATACAGTGTACCGACGAAGCATGATATGTAGATGAGTGTGATGTCGGTTTACCTCCCCCAATCTTAGGCTTTTGGCCTAAGTGGGGCTCAATCAATAGCGTGGGTAGTAACCCCAAGCTGGTGGGTCATCATAGGAATGATCATAATCAAGCCCTCACGATGAAGAAGAAGAAGCGCTCTAATCATAGGAGGGCTGCTGGTATGAATACTCTCCCATGTTGGAGGGCTGGACCGAATCATCTTCGGCATCCTCTCCAGCATTCTCCTCTTGCTGGGAGAGCTCTGCCACGTATGTGTCAAGTTCTTCCTCTGTGAGTGACCATCCTTGCCTATTATCAAAGTTAAACAAAGTAGGTGCAGGCAAATAAACTACTTTCTCAGACCTACCCCCTCTCCAACCACGCTTGACAAAGGTTATTTCATATGGTATCTCACTCAAAGTACTCCCTCCGTTTTGGTTTACAAGTCGCGCGCGTATACCTAGGTCGTCAATTTGACTATTAAAATATTAATTTTATAATACAAAAATTATATCATTAAAAAATATAATATCTAAAGTTTCCAATGGTATATTTTTTGTGCTATAAAATTAATATTTTAATGCTTAAATTGATGACCTAGATATACGCGCACGACTTGTAAACCGAAACGGAGGGAGTAGCCCAAGAGGAAAAAAAAATATGCTGAACCATGGAATTGAGATCAAGTCTCTATGGGGAACTGAAAATCTGAATGATGAGGCTCTAAACCATGAAAAGCTAATAGACGAGATGCAATGAGACCTCCAAAAATTCCACCTTTCTCGCGGTTAGTAGAAAGACAGAAAGCTATCAAAGCACCCAAGTTATAAGTTCTATCCCTATTCAAAGTAGCTGAGATAAAAGCTAGATCAAATGAAGATAATTTTTTAGCAGTCTTCCTAGCAAGAACACACTTGGCAATGAAATAGGCAAAATATCTAATGGATGGGAAATGAATATTCCGAATTTTACCACTCTCATTTGAGAATTCGCAACCTTGGCAAATTTCAGCATATAAGTCCATGAGTGACTCAGGCCTCTCTCTAATCTTCTCACAAGAACCCCACTGTGGCACTCTGATAGCTGCACAAAAATCATCGAAAGGGAGGTTGACAGTTATGCTATAAATTTTGTAATGGACCATGGGATTAGACAAGGTCCAACTAAACCGAAAGTATTACACCATAGACATGGTTAGCTTATCATATTGGTAAGGCTCTTCTCCAACAAAATGTTCCAACCCTGCATTAGAAATCATAGTTTGGAAATCCTGAAAGATCCCCGTAGCTCTCATAAATTCAGGGCATCGATACATGGAAGAGAAAACCTCCTCCTCACGATGGACTTTAATTGGCTCAGGTACCATCAATTCATGTTGATTCAGTTGGTATGCACTCATCTTCTTTTCTGAAATTTTTAGACAAACATCAGACCAAGGGATTTCCATGTTGATAATTGATGATGAACTACTATAGGAACTTGCTAGAGGGCTAAACATGCATCAAAATGAAATCTGTAAGCATAGAACAAGCATGCAATATCACACAACCATTCACCTACAGTAGCAAAATACTCAAGATACAATCCACCAATCAAAAATCTAATTGGACAAGCCGAGGAGGCACATACCGAAGAGCAATACCTCCAAAAATCAACAACAAAGATGGGCTGAGCAAGGAGATAAAAAATCAGGAGCAAGAACAGCAGGCACTCGAGCTTGAGAAAGTTTTACGGTGTTTTCTCGGAGAGAGAAGGAAGTGGCTGGAAGGAGGCATCTTGAAGGGCCACAGGTGGGCCCCACCCAGGCCAGGCGCGCCCTAGGGCTGGCCGCGCCACCAGGGGGTGTGCTGGCCTGGTGGGTCACCCTGGGCCAATCCAGGTGGCCCTCTGCCCCTTTTTTCAAGGAAAAAATTAATATGAATTTTCTGGAATTTTTCGGGAAACTTTATTTTTGGCCAATTTTCAGGTTAGGAAAATTGAATTTCTCCCAGAAAAAGATTTTTTTAAGACACAAAAGAAAACCAAAACCAAAACTACAAAAGTTCTAAGACACTCTAAAAAAAGCAGACAACTATCAAAACTAAGATTAACAAGACGAAGAGCAAAGGTTGGAAAGGAGAAAAATAAAGGTGAGCAAGGATAATCAATGTGAAAGCGTTGTTTTGTCCATTAAAATACCTTTGTTAACAAGGTGGTCAAGTATTTTCACCAAAACAATCTTATATGAAACAAAGCTTTGCATTTCACAAAATGATTATGTTACCTCAATCTTGATAGCCATAGTCCCAATCATAATAGTTTCAACACTTTCCTGTGGAATGGGACAATATATTTCTCCAACTTTGATGCCCTCAATATTTTCAATTGAATTCAGGTAATAAGTCTTATCAATATTTTTGGCAAAATAGACAGTATGCTCTTTGTCATTAATATTAAAAGTTACTTTTCCTTGATTACAATTGCTGACAGCACCTGCATTATTAAGAAAATATCTGCCAAGAATAATAGACATATTATCATCTTCAGGCATCTCAAGCACAACAAAATCAGTTAATACCAAGCAATTATGAACCATTTGAATATGAACATCTTCACATATACTAATAGGAATAGTAGTAGACTTATCAGCCATTTGCAAAGATATATCAGTTGGTATCAAATTTTCTAGCTGGAGTCTCTTGTAGAGAGAAAAGGCATAACACTACCTCCATCTCCCAAATCACACAAAGCAGTTCTAACATAGTTGGAATACCTGGATCACCAAGTTTCTTTGGAACCTTACCATTGAAGGAATAATTAGCAAGCAAAGTATAAATTTCCTTATTAGGAATCTTCCTTTTATTAGAGACAATATCCTTCACATACTTTGAATAAGGAGGCAAATTAATAGCATCAGTCAAAGGAATTTCTAAAAATAAAGGTTTCATCCACTCACAAAACTTGTTATAGTGTTATTACTCCTTTGACTTGTGTTTCTTATTAGGAAAAGGCATTGTTTTTTGCACCCAAGGTTCTCTTTCACTACCATTTTTATTAGCAATAAAATCTTCCTTGGTGTACCTAGTGTTCTTAGGTTCTTCTTCAATTTCTTCCTTATCACGAGCATCATTTTTATCACTACCACTTTTAGTTTCAGCATCAGAGGCAAATATACTATTAGGATCTACAGCAGGTTCAGAGGGTTCCTCAACTGTTTTATGTTTCTTTTTCTTTCTCTTAGAAGGACTACCACTATTCTCATATCATTGAGAATATTGCTCAATTCTTTTAGCATGTCCCTCAGGATATAAAGGATCTTGAGTGGCTGCACCACTCCTAGTTCTAATTCCATAAGCATGTTTATCTCTAGAAGATTTAACTAGCATATCTTTTTGTACCTTAGAAAGTTGATCAATTTGGGTTTGAACCATTTGGAAGTGTTTAACAAAAATTTTAACATCATTAGTAGTTCTTTCCATAATATCTTTTAACTCACTAATAGCCCTAGAGTTTTCCAATAAATGATTATGAACTTGTTTATTAAATTTACCTTGTTTAACAATAAAAATGTCAAGTTCCTCTAAGCATTGATCAGGAGGTTTACCATAAGAAATATCACCTTCATCAAAGTGTTGGATAGAGTGTACCTCAATAGTAGATGAGTGGGGATTTGGCTTACATAATTCTTCTATAGGAGGTAAATTCTTCACATCTTCAGATCTAATACCCTTCTCCTTAAGTCATTTCGTATCTTCTTTCATCACTTCATCATTTAATTCAATCACTCCCCTCTTCCTTGGTGTTGGTGTTGGAGTTGGTTCAGGCACAATTGGTTCATGAGTAATAGGATTAGGTGTAATTGGCTCAATTGAAGTCCAATCATCATAATTCTTGCTTATTTTAGCCATTAATTCCTCAGCTTATGTAGGAGTTCTTTTCTTGAAAACACAACCAGCAAAACTATCTAGGTATGTCCTAGATTCATCAGTTAGTCCATTATAATATATATCAAGAAGCTCATTTTTAGGTAATGGAAATCCAGGATGTGCATGAATCAAGGCACATAACCTTGTCCATGACTCGGGCAATTTCTCTTCTTCTCACTATTTAAAATCAAAAATTTTCTGCAAAGTAGCATGTCTAGAACTAGGAGGGAAATACCTCTGAAAGAAAGTAGCAATCAAGCAATCAGGGCTATCAATGGATCCAGGAGGTAAACTATTAAACCAAGCTTTAGCTTCTCCTTTTAGTGAAAAGGGAAAATCTTAGCAACAAAGTAGGTACGCATCTTAACATCATCAGAAAATAAGGCACTCAAAGTAGAAAGCTCATTCATATGTGCCACAGCCCTTTCATTCTCAGTCCCACAAAAAGGTTCTTTCTCAACAATGTTTATATAGGATAAATCAAGAGAGAAATCATAATCTTTATCTTTAATGTCTATGGGAGAAGTAGCAAACTTAGCATTAGGAGACAGTTTAGTTATAATAGTATGTTTCTCAAGGAGACTTCTAATAGCACTAGCACCACGTGTATTTCGATACTCTTCAATAAATTCATCATTCAAGTCAATGTAACCATTATTAATATTATAACTCTCTCTAGACTCAGGTTTGTGGAAGTAATAGTATCTTCACTAGGAGTTTCAGTGTTTCCCAATATAGTTCTAGCACTAGTAGAATCTAGGAAAGGACCTAATGAACCACTCTCAACAAGAAAGTAGAAGTAACATCATGAGCATCAGAAGCAATTTTAGATTCAGCATTAGTAGCAATGTGTGTAGCATGTGTATGTGGTGGTGGTGTAACAAGCTTACTTATAACAGACAGTGAATCAAGAGCAGCAAAGGTGTTTAGGACTGTAACTCCTCTTGTAGTGGATGGTAAAATAGGAAACTTTCCATCATGAGACTTCCCCATGATGAAAAAGGATAGCAGCAAACAATAATAAATCCAAGTGAACTTACAAATAAAGCTATGCTCCCCGGCAATGGCGCCAGAAAATAGTCTTGACGACCCACAAGTATAGGGGATCGCAACAGTCTTCGAGGGTAGTATAACCCAATTTATTGA
Organism: Avena atlantica; assembly: GCA_910589765.1. Classification (NCBI taxonomy): domain Eukaryota; kingdom Viridiplantae; phylum Streptophyta; class Magnoliopsida; order Poales; family Poaceae; genus Avena; species Avena atlantica. The sequence goes on along the minus strand of OU342734.1, from coordinate 118,339,103 downwards.
ATCGACACAAGGGGAGCCAAAGAATACTTATAAGCCTTAACAACCGAGTTGTCAATTCAGTTATACCTGCAAATAGTCTTGCTCATAGTAGTTTATCAGTAGCAACAATTTTGTAGTAGCAATAGCAAAGTAACAGCAGCAGTAAAACAAAGGCAGTAGTAACAATAGTAGCAAACAACAGGATTTGAGTACGGTAAGCATAGGTATAGATGGAAAGGTGTTACATGGACGAGACTATTCATATAATTTCAAGATCTAGGGCATTTGCATATAAAGAAGATAAACCATCCAAGTACTAAACAATCATAAGCATGTGTTACATATGTAGTCATACATGCTCGCAATGAGAACTTGCACAACATTTTTTGTCCTGCCAGCCCGTTGCAGAGGGGCCTCAAGGGTATCTACTGGCAATTAAGGTGCTCCTTTTAATAGAGTACCGGAGAAAAGCATTAACACTCCATGAACACATGTGATCCTCATATCACAGCCATCCCCTCCAGCTGTCCCAATTTCTGTCACTTCGGGGCCTTTGCTTCCAGATAATGATACGTGTACACAACTTGCAGATAAGATCACAAACAATACTATTATCATGAATCAATAACATGTTCAGATCTGAGATCATGGCACGCGGGCCCTGGTGACAATAATTAAGCATAACAAGTTGCAACAAAGTCAAATAGCACTAACAAAGATACTAGGCATCATGCCCTAACAATCTTATTTGATTACATGATAGATTTCATCCAATCCCTACCATCCCCATAGCCTACAGCGGGGGATTACTCACTCATGGACGAGGGAAACATGGATGGTTGATGGAGAGGCGTCGGTGATGATGATGGCGATGATCTCCTTCAAAGCCCCGTCCCGGAAGGGTGCCAGAACGGAGTTTCTAGTTCCGAATCGCGGTTTCTGGTGGTGGCGGCGCAACGGAACTCTTTCTGGAAAAACGTCAAACCCCCCGGATTTTTTAGGTCAGGAGGCTTTATGTAGGCGAAGAGGGAGGCCGAGGGGGTGCCCGAGGTGGCCACACCCCTCCTAGGCATGGCCTGGGCTGGCCTGCGCGGCCAGGGAGTGTGGGACCCTCGTGCCCTCCTCCATATCGTCTTCTGGCTTCGTGAGTCTTTTGGTAAAATAGGAGTTTTGGCATATTTTCCGGGATTTTTCCTGAAAGTTGATTTCCTACACAAAAACTAGACACCAAAGCAATTCTACTGAAAACAACGTCAGTCCGTGTTAGTTGTATCCAAATCACACAAGTTTAGAGGAGAAACAATAGCAAAAGTGTTCAGGAAAGTAGATACATTTTGGACGTATCAGCGACCTTGGGAAGAGTGTCGACGGGTGTGGTGTCTGTTTTGCACTGCACCATGCAAGCGCTGTAGGATCTCCTCGGCGTACCGCTCCTGGCTGAGAAAGAAGCCACAAGGTGTACGACGCACACAGATCTTGAGGAAGTAGTGCAAGGGCCCCAAGTCCTTCATCGTGAACTCGAGCATGATCTTGTCGACGAGAGGCCAGATTAGTGTCGAGGAGGAGGCTGTCAAGACGATGTTGTCGACGTACAACAAGAGGTACGCCAAGTCGGCGCCCCGCCGTAGTATGAACAACAAGGTGTCAGAGCGAGAGGCGGTGAAGCCAATGGTGACGGCGAAGGTGGCGAAGCGCTAAAACCACACCCGCGACACTTGCTTCAAGCCATAGAAGGACTTGACGAGCTTGCAGACGTGATCCTTGTGTTGAGCATCAACAAACCGTGCTATCTGGTAGCAGTAGAGCTGCTCGTCAAGGATGCCGTTGAGGAAGGCATTCTTCACGTCCAACTAGTGCACATGCCAGTTTCGGGAAGACGCGAAGGTGAGCACGGTGCAGATGGTTGCCGGTTTGGCAACCGGCGAGAAGGTTTCACCGTAGTCGACTCCGAGACGTTGGGCAAATCCACGAAAGACCTAGCGAGCCTTGTACCGCTCGAGGGAGCCGTCCTCGCGTGTCTTGTTCTAGAAGACCCATTTTTCGGTGACGACGTTGGTGTGGGGAGGCCAAGGAACCAACGTCCAGGTGTTGTTTGACGAGAGCGTATCGAATTCCTCATTCATCGTGTAGCGCCAGTTGGAGTCTCGTAGGGCCTCCCTAACCGAAGAGGGGAGGGGCGATACCGTCGTGGTGGCGACATGGGCGTAGCGAGGATTCGGCTTGAACATGACGTGCCGAGCACGAGTGAGCATCTGGTGATGGGCTGGTGACGCGGCAGGCGCCCATGGAGCAGCGGGCAAGGCCGAGCTAGAGGGCGCGGCGTCGGGCAACGAGGACGCACAATCGCGGGCCGAAGAAGCCGCAAAGCCTGTAGCAAAAGATGGGCCGTGGCCTGGTGACGCGGTCATGGCCGAGGCTAGTGGAGAGGGGCCAGGTGGGCTACACGACCCAGAGCAGGTGGGGCCGTGACCCGAGGATGATCCAGACTGCGATGGGATGCATGGCCCGTCACTGTGGCTTGCAGCAGGCACGACGTGATCGACGTAAACTGGAGGAGGATCATCATCGCTGTCACGTGGAGGAGATGCCGGGGCGATGCTCAAGTCCAGAGAGCTAAAAGGAAAAACTTTTTCCACAAAAGTAACATGACGTGGAAAAATAATGCGCTTAGACACAGGATCATAGCATCGACAACCTTTGCTTCCATCGGGATAGCCGAGAAAGACACAAGGAGTAGAACGGGGTGCGAGTTTGTGAGGTGTGGTGGCGGTCAGATTAGGATAGCACAGGCAACCAAAAACTCGAAGAGACTGAAAATCGGGGGCGTGGCCGTGAAGAAGCTCGTAAGGAGTTGTGATGATGTTGGCTTTGCACGGACGGCGGTTGAGGAGGTAGGTAGAGGTGGCGAGAGCCTCATCCCACCATGGGTATGGCATTGACGCGTGTATGAGGACAGTACGGATGTTGTCATTGAGTGTACGGAGAATATGTTCAGCCTTGCCATTTTGTTGGGAGGTGTATGGGAAGGTGAGGCGAAGGATAGTGCCATTTGCAGTAAAGAGCGCGTGATCTGCAGTGTTGTCGAATTCTCGTCCATTGTCGGTCTTAAAAGTTTTAATGGAGGACGAAAACTGTGTGCGTACATAAGCATAGAACACGACGAGAATAGAATCAATTTTAGACTTTTTATGAATAGGAAAATTCCAAGTGAAGTGCGTAAAATCATTTAAGATAAGAAGATATTATTAAAAACCCGAGATGATTAATATAGGACTAGTCCATAAATTGCAATGACAAAGCTCAAAAGCAGCATATGTTTTGGTGGTAGAGGAGGAAAAAGAGAGTCTAGTGTGTTTGCCCAAAATACATGCATCGCAGTGCGTGGGTAAACTTTTATTACAACTAAATTTGAAATATTTGGAGGCGTTTGCCAATGCTTCAACACCGGGGTGTCCGATCCGCTGATGCCACAAAGCTGTAGAGATCGTGGCGAGAAAACATCGGGACGGATGGATGAAGGGGTAGAGGTCGTCGGTGGAGTTAGATCGGTGAATGACTCGTCCCATTGCCAAATCCTTGATAGAAAAGCCAAAGGGTCAAATTCAATGGAAACAAAATTATCACGTGTAAAAGCACAGACAAATACTAGATTTTTGATGAGCTTAGGAGAAATAAGAATGTTAAGAAGGGAGAGAGGGCGAGTGGATGTGCAAAAATGAACTGCTAGTGATAGGGAGAGAGGAGCCATCACCGACAATGATATAAGAGGGAAAATTGGGAGGACGAGGAGAGAGTTGTATACCGGAACTGGAGCCCATGTGAGAGGAAGCACCGCTGTCGAAGACCCACTCGCCGATGTGTCCGGTTTGCGCTTGGAGGGCCAACTGGTTCAGCATGTCCATTAGGGCCGACTAGTCCCACTGTGTCGCAGGAGCAGCCGGAGGAGTGGTCGGTTCAGCCAGGGCAGCATGGACGACGAGGCTATGCTGCACGATCGGGATAGGCGGACGTGCACCGGGAGGGGCACCGAGGATGCCGGGACCATCCTAGGCCTGGATCGTACCAGCGACAGCTGGCGCGTACGGGCACAGAGCAGGCGGACGGGCACCCGCGGCAGGAGGGGCGAATGGAGCAGGTGCGCCGGGAGCGGCCCCCTTCTTCTTTTTCTTATTGCCCTGACCGGGAGCGGTTTAAGGACCGGCACGGGTGACACCCGCACCATATAAGTTCGATGGCATCGGGTTGAAGTAGGGGGGCGGAGTAGGGTTGGTGTAGGCCGGCATGGGAGCGCCGGCGGCCTGAAATATGAGATGAGCCTAGGCCAGGAGCGCGTTGTGGGCAACGACATGAGCACGACGGCCGAGGCGCTGCTCCTCCAGGAGCAATAAGGAGTGGAGCTTGATGAAGGTGGGCAGAGGACCGCGCGTCATGTGCGGGAAGACGTGTTGAAGCTGCTCGTTGAGGCTGCGGAGAACGTTGTGGACGAGCTCGTGATCGCGGACACGAGAGCCAAGGTCGCCAAGCGGGTCCGACATCTCCTTCATCTTGGTGGTGTACTAGATGATAGTGAGATCGCCTTGGTTTAAGCCGTGAAACTCGTCACGGAGGTAGGGGTGCGCATGTCGTGATTGAAAACGCTGCGGATGGCGCGCCAGAGGGAGTGTCGTGGTTTTGTCGACACGTACGCCATAGGGGTTTCCCAACGGTGAGTTTAGAGACGTGGGGGGAGACGGAGAGTGTCCGGGTTGGCTTTGAACAATTTACCCAGGTTTAGATCTCACGACGGTTGCGAGATCCTACTCCTGCTATAAATCACTATAATGGCAATACGCCGAGTTACAGGATTGGGGGTTCGCTGTGTGCGGGTAGTGCTATGCACTTGTTGTTATCTGCCCTAAAGGCTCCCGTAGGTCGGCTTATAAGAGCGCTAGGACCTAGGGTTACATGGAGAGTCCCAGCCAGATACAGTTACAAAGTCCTAGACTAACACTAACTAGTCTTCATGTCCTCCAAGGCTCCGGCTTCCATCTAGGGCGGTGGCACGTCGCCTTCCTTCATCCCTGCTGGACCTCCGTCTTCCTATCATCAACTGGGCCGCCCGATTATGCCATAGGCCTAACCACCAACTGTGGGCCACCCAGGCTTGCCGGTATGAGACTATGCCGTATGCATACCCATTTGGTATATTCACAACAGTAGCCCCCGGAGTTCTTCAAGATCCTCGCGTTCCTCCATCTAGCTTTTGAGCGTAAGAATCACACTATCTTCAATTTGTAGGCGTGCTTCGTGAAGAATCTTGGAGAGGTCCCATATCATATTCTCATCCGACTAAGCCTAGCCAGAGAGTTTCTTGTATGCTTCTGCGAACGAATCCAAGGCGGAGTACTCCCGAACGAATCGTTAGTGATTATTCCAAGCTCTAGAAATGTCTTTAATATCATCATCTATGCAGGACGATATCTAAGACGGAAAAAATCACGGCTACTAGGTCCGATCGTAAAGGCTACCAAATTTCCGACTTACAGCCAGCAAAGTCACATACATAAGATCTTGCCGAATTAAGGTCTTAGAGCCTCTCATATCATGGTGTAACACCCTCAGAATCGGCCCTATGCAAGTTTTAGCGAAACCCGCCAAACCCGCATAGAAACGATTCAAAGGTGCCAACCAGGCACTTGCGTGCGGGTGGAAAACGAAGTAATAACATTACACAACAGTCCTCGATGGGACCCACAGAACAGATATATACAACAGCGACTCAAAGAGTCAAGAATACAGATATACAGTACAAAGATCCAAATCACCTTTAAAACGATATAGCGTCCGAGTACGGACAAGATGCAAATTGAGCTAAGATCCCTGAAGAATAACCAATGGCGTCCATAACCCTGCCCAGGCCAAGCCGGAAGGGTAAACCTGCTAACGACGTCGATCTCAAAACCTGCTTAAACAAAAGGGGTGCCGACGAAGGGAAAAAGAAAAAGAGAGAGCGGTCAGTACTGAGGCCAGTACACGGCGAGGATAGAATTCGGCGGTCCTCGCCTACATAGGTATGGTGGACTGAAGCGGCAGCGCAGCATGCACTAAACAACCTATAGAGACTCGATATAACTGTCGGCTATCAGAGAGGGATAAGAAAGACCTATTCGAAACCTACCTGATGCTACCACCAAACATACCCATCCTGGTATTTCCCCCTCGAGACCAAACGAGGAAGTCAACCGAGGAACTCACACAGTTGGCAGTTTTACTTATTCAGTCATCGTTGCAGCAATTACTAGTCAAGTATAGATAATTATCCTGATATAATAAGCCGTGGGCAATTTTAGTTAACCATTCCGTTGTAGTTGCAACACTTACTAGTCAGATACAATTAGCATGAGATATCCCAAAACCCAGCAGTTGTTGGTACTTTTATTTAGCCATTCCGTTGTAGTTGCAATACTTACTAGTCAGATACAATTGTAGCAAGAGACAACCCAAACAAGCAATTGTTGGCAGTTTTATTTAGCCATTCCATTATAGTGAAGCTGATTACTAGTCATTATAAAGTCAAATTTATAGCACTACTTTAGTTATAGTTGTCTATGATCGAGATACTGTGCTCCAAGTCGTCCATAACCGCGGACACGGCTTTCAGAAAGTTTTACCCTGCAGGGGTGCACAAATAGCAACACACACTCGATCAACCTCGGAAAAACCAAATCAAAACCCAACAAGGCCTTCACGACAAAGCAATCACCAGATTCAGAAATATTTCGGGGGGCCACCCCATTAAGTATACCCGCAACAAAGTTAGCTGACTCCGAGACGGACTCAAGGTTTGCGCCAGTGGCTGTAAACGACTGGGAACACAAAACTGGGCTTGTCGATACCGCGAAAACACTCCGCTTTCCTAAACAGTACAGTGTGCAGTACCTCGCACAATTTAAATAAAGCAGTAAAGCATGGCATAAGTACAGGATAGTAAATAAAACCTCAAACTAGTTTGTGGCCCCAAGAAATAAGAATGAATCAAGCTCTGGCTCAGGGGGGTCCCATAATCCTCCCGGATGTGGATAGCGCGAATATTCAAGGAACAGGTATCAAGTACTCGGGGTCCTACGGGACACAAGTGGACGGTTAACAACCAAATAACATCTATTTCCCACCTGTGCCTCTGCATTTACCTACTTCAATTTTAGTTGTTAAACAGTAATTAAAGTCTTGATCATCTCCAACAATAAACACACGACAATACTCCAACAACTGTGGAACTTGACGACACGCAACAGCACTTGAGCAAGCGACTACGACGCGCAGATCCAACTATCTACCAAACAACAGGTAATAGGAGGTGTCCAAGGCAATATAAGGCTGCAAGGGATATCACGGGTACGAAAACTAGAGCAACGCGACACAGATAGCAATAGATCAACAGGAGGGAATAAATACTATAAAAGTAATATAGGTAGAAAGGGGAAGGTGCTCGCCTGAAAACATTGCCGAGGGTTCATCCGAAGATCGGGGCGAAGCTCACATCAACTGAACGGCCTTATCCGCGAAGAAGCAAAACACTAGAATAAACACCGGATGCACTATTTAATACTACGGCAAAAGATCGGGCATGTTGCATGCATGATGTATGACATGGCAAGATGTGATGCAACTAGGCCATATTAAGCGGAACCGGGGTCCCGACAATTAATTAGATGGTTCATGTTATTTATCTACCCCGCAAATTAAATGTTGTATTAGCAAGGCAAAATATAGTATCGGTTTGATGCAAAAATTTAAATGGGACCAATATACGACTAGATTTGCCCGCATATGGGTCCCATATTTAATTATATGGTGAATCAGCATAAGGCCCCCAAACCAAATGATATGCATGCGAGTATGAATGATTTACATGCAACATTTCATAATGTCATATATTATAAAATATAGGGTGTCGGATAGGGGTCACACATCGAATGGCGATCTTGGTTCCGGGGGGTTCGGGGCCGGACTCAGGGTTCAGGGTTCGACGGGATCGGCGAGGTTCGGATACAAGAGGCGAACTTGGTTGGCGTCGGGGGCACATCGGACTCGCCCTGGTCGGTGCCGATCTTGTCGTCGATGGCGAACTTGAGTGGATCGGTTACCGGGGTCTTCGGATCCGTGAAGTAGATCTTGTCGCACGGTGTCCGGGGTAGACGAACTTGGCGTATTCGCATCGGCGATCTTGGGATCCAGTTTCTCGACTTCGCATCCTCGAGGAAGTACTTGTTGCACATGTGGTCTTCGGGTCCAGGTAGAAGAGCTCGTCGTCCGGGGATTCTCTGGGTCCGTGATTTTCGGGTAGCTAGTCTTGGCGTTCCGGGAAGAAGAACTCGTCGCTCCAGGAGAAGACCTTGATACTCCGGTCTATTGTCGACCTCCGGATACCGCGAGTCTACGGCGTTGTTTTCTCGGGCGGCTCCATGTACATCCTTCAGAAACATCGGCATCAAGCCGGTCTTGTCGGCGAGAGGGTCTTGATGCGTCCGGAGTCCCTGGGTAGAGATGTGGTACTCCAGAGAAAACAAAAGGGACCTTCGAGACAAAACGTAGCTGGGCTCGCGGTCGCTGGCGGCGCCTGGGAAATGCGCAACAGCAGACATGAACCGCATGATCATCTGCGTCGCGCGACTGGTGCAGGCAGAGGACGCGACTCAACGGCGGATGGTGAAGCCTTGCAGGGACCGTGTGAGGCGGAAACAGGGAACGGGCGCAGGCCGTGCTGCCTCCAGCGACAACTGGAGGAGCTCGGGACGGCACGGACGGCGGAGGGGCCGCAGAGCTCGCGGGAGGCGCAGGCGCTGGACGGTGAGGAGGACGAGCACCCGACGACAGGGAGGGGCAGGGCGGACGGGGCCCGCGCGGTGGAGCGAGGTAGAGGTGGCCTGGGCGGCGCCGGAAAGGAGAGGGGAGCCCTGGCGGCGCACGACCTGGGAAGAGGCAGCGACGGCGACCTTGGGCGGTGCTGCAGAGGGGACGGGGAGACAGGCGGACAGCGAGGAGGGAGGCCGGCGCGAGGGGCGGTGGCCGGACTTGGCGCAGGCAGCGGAGGAGGGTCGGCGGGCGGCCGGAGATGGGCGCCGGCGGCGGAGGTCCGCGACAGAGCGGCGCCGGCGAGGTCATGGGCCGCGAGCGGCAGGGGAACCCAGGGCCGCGGCGGCGGACACTCATAGGCGGCGAGGTGGTCTGGTGGCATGCAGAGGGAGAGGAGGCGGGCGCCGACGGCTGCCTGATGTGGCAAAGAGGACGGCGGCCGCAAGGGGGAGCGTCGGGCGCTAGGGAGAGGGGGTGGTGGCGATTGGCGGCGGCGATGGCACCGGGAGGAGCTCGGGCGGCCTCGCGCGCTGCTCGACGCGGCCGAGGTCGGGGCGCGACGGAGGGCGCGCACCGGCGGCGAGGGAGGAGGCGACCGACGGTGCGAGGAGGCCGACGAGGCGGCGAGAGGAGGAGGGGGACGGCCGCGGTCAGGAGGACGGGGTGGAGGCTGCTGGCGGTGGGGAGCGAGGCCGTTGGCGGCTGCGAGCAGAGCGGAGGGAAGAGGAAGGAGAGGTGCGGGGCGAGCGGGGTCGGGGAGTTGGTGGTGACGGGGTGGGGCCTGGCGCTGGGTGGGGGTCTGGGGCAGGCGTGCGTGTGTTGAGTGTGTGGGTTTGCGGGTGGGGCCAGGGTGTGTGGGACCAGGGCATGCATGGAGTGAGGTGGAGCTGGGATGGGGAGAGGGAGAGAGGGGGTTGGGCAGGTGGCAGCGGGTGATTGGGTGGGGGAGAGATGGGAGCTGAGGTGGCGAGAGGGGATTGGAGGGGGTGAGGTGGAGTGGGCTGGGTAGAATAGGTCTGGGTAGAAAAGATTTATGTGGTTTTAGGATTAGATATTTTAGACTAGGTTTTCTTTTATTTAAAATAAATTTGTAAATAGTTTTATATGAATAAAAGATCCGACTGGACCGACGGTTTGGTTTGAACAAAGGGGATGGATATTAATATAGAAAACAAAGTAGGTCTTTTAGCAAAATAGTTTCAATCAATTAGATGCATGCTGATGTCATGCTGATGCAATGCACAAAATCAACGCGATTTTCTAGTAGTGGTTTTTGCGGGGCGCCACACATGGACATTTAGGTCATCGAGCCATGTAACCCAGTGAAACGTCCGGGAAGGCAAAATCGATGCCAAGCCTCTAGGTTGCGCTAGCCGGATTTTTCACCGTCTTGAAAGTTTCTTTACAGAACCATATGTAGCCCCCGAGCATTGAGTCGGCTTCATCGACGGCGGATTGATGCTCAAAAGAACATGCATAATTGTACATCAAACGATTGTAGCCCCCGAGCGTCAAGGTGGAAATCACTTGAATTTTCCGGCGTGATGCTCAAAAAGAACTTTCACCATGTCTTAGAGATCAATATACTGTAACCCCCGAGGTTTGTTCCGTCTTGGACGTAAGGCGGGACAAGACTCTTAAGTTAGAGATGTCAAGCCCCCAAGCGTCATCCGACATCCTCAAAGGCGGCTCATGTCTTGGCCAACAATTGCAATTGCAGCCCCCGAGGTGTCAAGCCTAGTGAAAATCTGGCTCAAAACACCTTAATTTCGAGGAACGCGGCAATATCGAAGCGTCATGTACCTAAAACATAGACACGAAAATATAAATGTATTAAATTGTTCCTTTAATCATGTCCAACAAAAAAATATAAGGCGGAACAAATGTATCCTTTAAACAAATGCTTTAAAGATGAAACAATGCAGCAGTTGAACAACATAAAACTGTTTAGGAGGAAAAAACTCAACTAATTTAAACAGTTTATATAAAATTTCGTTTAAGCAAGTGCTGGCTTATCCATTATTCTGGTTTTTATGCTTGACCTTTCATGAGACGGAAGACTCGCAACACAGAACCATGTCCTTAGGTGATGATGCCTAATGGCACCGTCCAAAACCAAGGCCAAAATGCCGGCTTTGAATGCCGAAAAGTCACTACTCCATAATCGACATAAAAACAACAGAAAACATGTATCCAGAAAACTTAAGCTAACACCCGAATACAGGTTTTTTGCATGGTACTAGGGCCTTAAAAAGGCAAGCCAGTAAAAAATTTATACTCACGAGCACAATAAAAATCGTGAAAAAGGTATGACCAAAACGAAAGCGGTAAAAGACTTGTAATATGAGTGAACCAATCTTAATATAATAATCATAAATAATTAAAATAAAATATAAATAGAGACTTAGCTGTTTGAGAGGAGTCGAAGTTTGGTCGCGCCGAAGACGAATCTGATCCTCTGAAGCGGTCGGCAGCGGAACAAAGGTTGCCGCAAGGAAACTAAGCCGGACCACCGCCGCGTACGTAGGCGTGCCTTCCTGGAACTTCTCCATCGTGTAAAATCCAACAAGAGAGTACCTTCGACTTGACTTCAAAGTAACCCAACGCAGAAAATTACAAGACATCGCGCGTGCTAGTGCTTGCTCCACCACGGAAGTGCGTCATGGCGGAAAATCAATGCAAAGCTTTGTACGCTTGCTCTTTTGGAACTGCTTTGGAGCGAGCCCCGATGCCGACGAATCTAGTGCTTAGGAGCATACGTACATATAGTATACGCATGAGCAAATCGATCAGAATCGGTCTCCGCACATGTGCGCTCCGTATTGAGGATCATAGATCGAACTCAAATCGGTTATTGCCCGCACGACGAGTTTGACATCACACTGAGTTCTTCTCGTGCTAACTGAACGTCACCGCAGATTTAATCACGTCGGTCCATCAATGCCGCCAGTAGATACAGATCTCTAGGATGCCGTCGACTCAATCATACGCTAGAAAGAGCGATGGCGATGCCGGCGCGTCACTAGAGGTGTGATTTGGCCGTCTTCGAAGATGGCGAGGGATCCCGCCCGAATCAGTGTTGTAAGCGCCTCTTGCCCCACGGTGGCACCAAATGTCGTGGTTTTGTCGACACGTACGTCATAGGGGTATCCCAACGGCGAGTTTAGAGATGTGGGGGGAGACAGAGAGCGTCCGGGTCGGCTTGGCACAGTTTACCCAGGTTCAGATCTCACGACGATGACGAGATCCTACTCCTGCTATAAATCACTATAATAGCAGTACGCCGAGTTACAGGATTGGGGGTTTCGCTGTGTGCGGGTAGTGATATGCACTTGTTATATGCCCTAAAGGCTCCCGTAGGCCGGCTTATAAGGACGCCAGGACCTAGGGTTACATGGAGAATCCCAGTCGGATACCGTTACAGAGTCCTAGACTAACACTAACTAGTCTTCGTGTCCTCCAAGGCACCGGCATCCATCTAAGGCGGTGGCACGTCGCCTTCCTTCATCCCTGCTGGACCTCCGTCTTCCTATCAGCAACTGGGCTACCCGGTTATGCCATAGGCCTAACCACCAACTGTGAGCCACCCGGGCTTACCGGTATGAGACTATGCAGTAGGTATACCCATTTGGTATATCCACAATAGGGAGAGGGTGGTGGCATTACGCGTCTCCACGATCGCCATAGTAGCGGGCGTGACCATGCCGTCGTACCACGAGACGATGGCGAAGTCGTTGAGAACCCAGTCGGAGGTGCCCTGGGCGGGGGAGCCGTCAATGTGATCCCGGAGCCCGAACTTGTAGAGGGCGGTGCGGAATTGACGGCTCTAGAGGCCGTAGTTCTCCTTCTCATAATCCAGCGTGACGAGGATGTGGTCATGGATGCGGAGAGCCTGCAGCTGTGGGGTGGGGAGAGTTTGAGTTGCGATGGGTATACCGAACTATTCGAAGGTATCATCGTCGAAGCCCGATGAGGAGGCGGATTTGTAGCCGATCGAGGTCATGGCAGCGAGGGAGAGGGGTGGCGGAGGAAGCTGTGGGGGGATTGGATCTAGGTATCTCATACCATGAAGGAGCCTAGATTATGAACGGCAGGAGAAGACTCGGTTTGGGGCAACTTATTTCATTGATAGGAACCGATGCTATAAATATCCTACAACTAGCGCATGTCTTGCACAATAAGAATAGCAAGATCAGGCCGAATCAGCTAGCGATATCAACAATAACTAGGCTATCTTAGACTATCTGTTAACACACACTTTGCTTCTCCTCCACAAAGAGAGATCAGGTCGCCCCCTCCTTCTCCCCACCTCATTTACTCCATTGTTTCACCATAGAAGCTTTATAAACCTCCATAGGTTGACACACATATGTAAGTGAAAGCTCTTGCACTTGTAGATCTACAAGATCTCACTTCACTTCTCCTCCATCTCTCCTACTCCTAGTCGTCTTTGGAGGAAGCATGAAGGCTTTGTTGCATGTATGCGTGTTGTCGATGACACCGACTAGATTGTGTTGTGTGCTTCCTTTGTTTTGTGCAGGTATTTCATTTTGGGTAGCCAATGTTTTGCTGGAATATCAATTCATTTCTGTTTCGGCGAATTTTTGGCGCTCGGCGGATGTCCTCTTTTTACGGGAGGTCATACCAAATTTTTCTGGCGATCAACATCCGTTCTCTAATTATTCTCTTGCTCTTTGTATACCGTGCATGCGACCATGGTCCGACCATTGAGCACACACCTCGTGGATAGGTGGATGAGTTGTGTGAGGGCCGACATGGCACGAAAAAACATGACGGAGATAAGATGTTTGTGTTGCGACTGCAAACTGATGTATTTGATAAAGCATGATTGCAGAATGCTGGAGTCGCACCTGCTCCGGCGTGATTTCATGGATGGATACACTCGGTGGATACATAATGACAAAGATGATGAGGATGTCAATAATATTGAAGATCAAGATCAAGATGCTGATGATGATTATGAAGATCAAGATGCCGGCGGGGTAGGTGATCATTAAGATCAAGGTGGTGCCAGTCATGAACAAGAAGATCAAGGTGGTGCCATGCATGAACATGAAGATCAAGGTGCCGGGAATGATTCGAGCTAGGTGCGAGACCCTCATTACCAAGAGCTACTTCTCAGGGAGACGAGTAACGCAAGAGCCGCCGCTAGAGAGAAAGCTAAGATGGAGAAAATGGAGAAAGACGCGGTTACTTCATTGTTTGACGGATGCAATGATGGGGATAACCGTCTGAATGTAACGCTCAGGGCTCCGGAGATGAAGGCGAAACACAAAATGACCGACGAATGCTTCAACGAATACATGGAATTCTGGCATGATCGTCTTCCCAAGTGGGGGAACACATGTCCGACTAGTATCGTTGAGGCCAAGAAAGTTGTGTGCCCTCTCAATATACCGCACGTGAAATACCACGTCTACATAAATGATTGCATCATCTACCGGGACGAGGACACAGAAAATACCATATGTCGGTGTGCAAGACCTCTCGATACAAGAGAGGGTCCACGAAATATCCTAGATAAGTGGTGTGGTACTTTCCTCTAAATCCTCGTCTACAACGGTATTTCATGGACCCTAAGGAAGCACAGATCATGCGCTGGCACGCGGAAATAAAGAGGCCTGAAGATGAAGTTCCGGAAAAGGAGGAAATGTTGAGGCACCCTTTGGATGCTATCAAGTGGAAGGCGTTTGACCTCGAATATTACCAACGGTTTGATAAAGAGTCAAGGAATCTCAGGCTGGGCGTGAGAACCGACAGACAAAATCCATTCGGAAGCCAGAGCAGCACACACAACACCTGGCCCGTGTTTGTATGGATCTATGAAAGAACATTTCATAATCCCTAGTGTTTTGTGTGTTAGATAACAATATCAAGGATTATTTAATGTGTGTTGAAGTGCTACAAATCTCTAGCTTGAAAAGGAAAGGAAAATGGTTTTTGGGGGGGCGATAATCCGCCTCAACCAGGGGCGGATAATCCGCCCCTCCCCAAACTCAGAAGGGCGCAACCCTCAAAATCGGGGCGGAGTATCTGACAGTTTTTCCAGCCAGGCCGGTTAATCCGCCCTTCCATGGGCCGGATAGTCTGCCCCCAGGTTTTTCTCCAAGTCAAGTGCGGCGCTACCTTTTGTATGGGGGCGGATTTTCCCACGGAGTTTCTGTCCTAGTTTGGGCTTTCCCCCTAGGGCGGATAGTCCGCCCCTTGAGGGGGGCCGATAATCCGCCCCCTCGAGGTTTTTCACCAAGTCAAGACCGGCATCACCTTCTGTGTGGGGGGCACACTTTTGGTCCAGGGGGCGGATTTTCCCCCTAGGGCAGATAGTCCGCCCCCTAGTCGGGGCAGATTATCCGCCCCCAAACTTCTCCAACGGCAAGATATGGGCAGGGGTATTTAAGCCAGCCTTCCCCCTCCTACCAGAACTCTTGGTTCATTCTAAAAATTCAGGATCTGTTCTTCAACCTTCATCCAAGAGATCTCCACCTTCATCCACCCAAAGGCCCTGTCCCTTGGGGAATCGAAGGAGCAGAACTCGATCTTCAACTACTGCAATCAAGCGCTTCATCTCCTCTCCATTCATTTGTATAATCACCGATCTAGTATTTATTGCAAATATCTAGATCCTTGCTTTAGTTTATATTGATAAACCTTGTTCTTGTGACAGTTTGTTATCATTACGGGAGCCCCCAATTCAGTTGTGGGTGTGTGCCCCGGTAGAGTTGTAAAGGCACCGGTTCCCGCCTCGAAGGGTACTGATAGGGGAGAAGGTGGATCAGGCCTTTCGTGGCGAGATCTATCGGAGAATAGGGTGAGGCTTATTGTGGCATGGTAGTCTTAGAACCGCCCACCCCTCCAATGCAGATGTACTTCCCTTAACAAGGAAGGAACTGCGGTAAAACAAATCCTTGTGTCTCTGCGTGCTCCACTACGGTTTCCTCGCTCCTCTCTTTACATGCTTAGTAGCTAGGTTTGCATATAGGGAAATTATCGTAGTTGCATATCTAGAGAATTTACTTTATGTTAAGCCTAAAATTGAAAAAGAACTAAAAATTGAGTAGCACATATTCACCCCCTCTAGGTGGCCATACGATCCATTTCATTTGGTATCAGAGCCCTGACTCTTAATTCGGGCTTAACCGCCTAAGAGAAGTATGGGTTCCAAGGGAGATGGGAGTGATGCTCCGTAGATAGTCACCATGAACGATCTCAAGACGTTTGAAAAAACCTTGATTAGTTCAATGGAGGCTAAGATGGAAGAAATGCGTCAAATGATAATGCGTCTCTTCACATCCGCAACATCACCTCCATCTTCCTCAGAGGGTACCACTCCGCAATCCAAGGAAACGGGTAAAACCGATTCCAAAGATAACGAAGTTGTTGGTGATGGAACTAGCAAGAGCTCCTCCTCGAAAAAGGATAGTGGTAAGGAAGGATACAATGAGGTTTCTCATGTGTATTCTTCTGACCACCTATCCCACATCCACATATACATAATAGGGGTGATCCACCCAAACTTTCAGCATCTACTTTTAATCAATGGCAATTTTTGATGAAGTCTCATGTGTGCAGCTCCTCCATTGAGTTGTGGAAAATCATACAGAATGGTCTTCATGTTGGAGATCCACACAACCTAACAAGAAGAGAGGTTGTTGACAGTCAACTCAATGCTACGGCTCTACACATGATTCACCTTGGTGTGGTGTAACACCCTCAGAATCGGACCTATGCAAGTTTGAGCAAAATTCGCCAAACCCGCATAGAAACGATTCAAAGGTGCCCACCAGGCACTTTCGTGCGGGTGGAAAACGAAGTAATAACATTACACAACAGTCCTCGATGGGACCCACAGAACAGATATATATAACAGCGACTCAAAGAGTCAAGAATACAGATATATTATACAAAGATCCAAATCACCTTGAAAACGATAGAGCGTCCAGCTACGGACAAGATGCAAATGGGGCTAAGAGCCCTGAAGAATAACCAATGGCGTCCATAACCCTGCCCAGGCCAAGCCGGAAGGGTAACCCTGCTAACGATGTCGATCTCACACCTGCTTAAACAAAAGGGGTGCCGACAAAGGGCAAAGGAAAAAGAAGGAGCGTCAGTACTGAGGCCAGTACACGGCGAGGCTAGAATTCGGCGGTCCTCGCCTACAAAGGTATGGTGGACTGAGCGGCAGCGGCAGCATGCACTAACAACCTATAGAGACTCGATACAACTGGCGGATATCAGAGAGGGATAAGAATGACCTAACCGGACCCAACCTAAAGCTATCACCAAACAAACCCATCCTGGCGTTTCCCCCTCGAAACCAAACGAGGAAGTCAACCGAGGAACTCACACCGTTGGCAGTTTTACTTATTCAGTTATAGTTGCGACACTTTACTAGTCAGGTTTAAATAATCGTCCTGATAAAGTAAGCAGTGGGCACTTTTAGTTAACCATTCCGTGATAGTTGCAACAATTACTAATCAGGTACAGATAGCATGAGATAAACCCAAAACCCAGCAGTTGTTGGTACTTTTATTCAGCCATTCCGTTGTAGTTGCAATACTTACTAGTCAGATACAATTGTCGCAAGCGACATCCAAACAAGCAATTGTGGGCAGTATTAATTAGCCATTCCGTTATAGTGAAGCTGATTACTAGTCATTATAAAGTCAAATTTATAGCAATAAACTTTAGTTATGCTTGTCTATGATCGAGATACTGTGCTCCAAGTCGTCCATATCCGCGAACACGGCTTTCAGAAAGTTTTACCCGGCCGGGGTGCACCAATAGCAACACACACTCGATCAACCTCGGAAAAACCAAATCAAAACCCAACGAGGCCTTCACGACAAAGCAATCACAAGATTCAGAAATATTTCAGGGGGCCACCCCTTAAGTAGATCCCGCAACGGAGTAAGCAAGCTCCGAGACGGCCTCAAGGTCTGCGACAATGGCTGTAAACGACTGGGAACCCGAAAGTGTGGCTGGGCTTGTCGATACCGCGTAAACATTCCGCTTCCAAAACAGTACAGTGTGCAGTACCTCGCACAATCGTAAATAAAGCGGTAAACATGGCATAAGTACAGGATCGTAAATAAAACCTCAAACTAGTTTGTGGCCCCAAGAAATAAGACGGAATCAAGCTCTGGCTAAGGGGGGTCCCATATACCTCCCGGATGTGGATAGCGCGATAAATCAAGGAACAGGTATCAAGTACTCGGGGTCTTACGGGACACAAGTGGGCGTTCGGAAACCAAATCTTACCTATCACCCACCGATGCCTCTGCTTAATTCAATTTTAGTTGTTAAACAGGAATTAAAGTGAACAATAAGTAAACCATGATCATCTCCAATCGTCAACATGCGGCAATCCTCCAACAACTGTGGTACTTGACGACAAGCAAAAACACTTGAGCAAGCGACTACGACACGCGGGTCCAACTATCTACCAAACAACAGGTAATAGGATGTGTCCAAGGCTATATACAGCTGCAAGGGTTATCACGGGTACGAAACTAGAGCATCGCAACACAGATAGCAAAGATCAACAGGAGGGAATAAATACTAGAAAAGTAAGATAGGTAGAAAGGGGGAGATGCTCGGCTGAAAACATTGTCGAAGGTTCAACCGAAGATCGGGGCGAAGCTCACATCAACTCAACGGCCTTATCCGCGAAGAAGCAAAACACTAGAAGAAACACCGGATGCAATATTTAATACAATGGCAGAAGATCGGCATGATGCATGTATGATGTATGGCATGGCGAAGGTGCAATGCAATTAGGTCAGATTAAGCGGAACCGGGGTCCCGACAATTAATTAGGTGGTTCAGTTGTTTAGCTACCCCGCAATTTAAATGTTGTATTATCATGGTCAAGATAAGATACCGGTTCGCTACACAAGTTTAAATGAGGCCGATATGAGATTAGATTTGCCCGCATATGGGCCCCATATTTAATTATTAGGTGAATCGGCATAAGGCCCCCAAACCACAGATATGCATGCGAGATGAATGATTAAATATGCAGCAATTTGTATTATTTTATAAAATAGGGTTCGAGGAAAGGGGTCACACATCAGAGGGGGTTCGACGATCTTGGGTTCCGGGGTTCGGGGCCGGGTCTCGGGGTCCAGGGTTCGACGGGTTCGGTCTCGGCGGAAGCGTTCTCGGATTACTGGGGTAGATCTTGGCGTGTTGGCGTCACCGGATTCATGTCGGCGCACTCGGGTCTTGGCGCCCTCGAGGAAGTACTTGGCGTATCCGGGTCGATGACCTGGGCGTCCGGGAAGGAGAGCTTGACGCGCCGGGGTCCGGTCTTCGGGCGCCGGGATCGGTCTTCAGATCCTCAGGGTCGGGTCTTCGGGGTCTCGGCCATAGATCCGGTGGACTCGGCCATAGATCCGGTGGACTTGGCGTTCCGTGTCGGTGAACTTGGGGATCCATGTCGGAGATCTTGAGGCACCAGCTTTGGTTCCATATTGGCGTTCTCGGGTTGTAGGTCGATGGGCGGTGTCAGTCTTGGACTTCGGCGCCGGTCGATCTTGGCAAGGTCCTCGGGTTCATGTAGATCTTGCAACCAGCGCTAACGTTCATGGTCTTCGGATTACATCAAACGTTGGTCTTGGCAGGGTACGAGTGCGGGGTACTCTTCCCGGGTACATCTCCGAAGAAGATCTTGAGGTGGTGGGACAACAACACGGAGATGAACACTGCTCTAGTCGACGGAGCGGTTCATCGGCCGCATCATGGACGTCCAGCACAGGGACAGGTCTGAGGGAGACCTACACCGGCGAGAGGCGACGCATGCGTGGTTGGTGGAGCCGACGCTGGAGGTGAGGAGCCCGCGGACGGAGAAGGCAGAGGCTACACGGGCGAGGGACTCGACGGCGCGGGCAGGGAGATGGGATGGCCGAGGAGGAAGGACGGGGAGGCGGGGTCCCGCGGTCGGTGGCATCGCGGCTCCAGGAGAGGCCTGGTGGCGGCGGACGGGGCCTGCGGGCAGGTCAGCAACGAGGAGGTGGTCGAGGTCGAGGTAGAGCAGGCAGGGCCGGCGGGTAGAGAGAGAGGCGCGGCGGAGCTCGCCCGGCTCCTGGCGCGGCGCGGGGCTGCGGGGCGCTGCGGGCGAACGGGGCGGCAGCGCTGGCGGCTTGCAGGCGGCGGCGCGGGCGGCGGAAGGAGGTGGAGAGGCTGGGAGCCGGCGGGGCTCGGGCGGAGCTAGGGGGTTCCGTCGAGGGGGGCCGCCGGAGGTGGAGGAGGGGCTCGGCCGCGCGGGGCTCTGCTGAGGCGGACGGCGATGCGAGCTAGGCGAGGAGGCGGCGGCGAGAGGCGGAGCCGCCGGGCGCGGGTGCGGCGAGGGACGGTAGGGAGGTGGAGGGCCGGAGGTGGCCTGGGACGACGGGGAAGGCTAGGAGGAAGGAGGCTCCAGGCGCGGGGGAGGGGGAAGAAGAAGAACAGGGAACGCGGCGCGGTGGCGTGGGGCCCAGGGTGGGTCCCGCGGGGGCGGTTGGACAGGGAGAGAGAGGGCGGGGCGGTGCAGAGGGTGTGTGTGCGTGCGTTTCGTGTGTGGCGTTGGCAGGGAGTGGGTGGGGCTGAGAGGGTGTGAGGGAGAGGGTTGGGCCATGTGGCATGCAGGGATAAGCTAGAGAATAGGGGAGGGGTGAGGTGGCGGTTGCTGAGTGGCTGGGGTGAGGTGGCCAGGGGTGTGGGTAGGGTAGTGGGTAGCTTTAGGATTTAGGTAGGGCTGGCAGGGTGGACCGTTTGTTTTATACGGGGGTGGTCGTTCGGGTCGGGTCGGCCCGTTCGACTGCCCCTGCTAAAATAAATTAAATATTTTATTTATTTCAAACAAAGTTTTTGCAAACCGATGCTAGACAAATAAATAATCCGGACAAGCCCGGGTTTTGGGGTTTTGAATAAAGACGGGGCGTTTAATATAGAAAACAAAATTAGGGATTTTAGCAAAATAGTTTCAAACAAAAAGATGCATGCTGATGTTATGCTGATGCACCGAGACAAGACATGCGATTATGATGATGCGATGCACAAAACCAACGCGATTTTCTAGTAGTGGTTTTGCGGGATGCCACAATTCGACACCACTAACAATGGATCTCGCCCTCGAGATCCGCCTCATGGTACCGGAAGGAAGGTCGGCGATCTGCGTCTTCTCGCTTCGTGTAGATCTTCGCGACACCACTAACAAGAGGTCGTTGTCCTGATCATCAAGAGAACACTCCGGAAAACAACAGACGAAGTTAAAGGTAAGGCCACCTCTAACTTCCATGGAAGGAGTAAATTGCATCGCTCCACCATTCAATGTACATAAGCGAATGATGAGAGTAGTGGTATGGTCGCGACTCCATCCCGCACTCAAAGCATTACTATGTACACGAATAGACAGATTATGCAACCAACCCTCGGATTCAGACTGAAGATCTCGACAAGCGAGGTTCGGATCAAGAGAGTGATGCAGACTCTGCATCGGATCTGGCGTAGATGATGTCGTCGCGTCGGAAAACACCGGAAGGCACAAACAAGGAACAAAGAATGGTACCACAGCAGACGGATTCATCAGGCAGCTTGACACCGGATGGTGGAACTCCGTTATCAAAGGAGGAAGCGAAACCCTGAAGGTACGACGGAACCCAACCATGAGAAATTCCTGGACTCGAAGAAAAGAGAAGAGAGCGGAATCAAAACACGTCGGGATAAGAGGAGAATAGCAGAGGGGTAAGAAGTAAAATCAGACCTAATCAGAACTATCCAACCGATTTTCAAAAATAGTTTGACACTCTACTTCGGCCGTTAGCTAGGGTATCCTACAGGCTGGACTTGTGGGGTATCGCAACTGCTGAGCTCTGATACCACTCTGTAAC
Organism: Avena atlantica; assembly: GCA_910589765.1. NCBI lineage: Eukaryota > Viridiplantae > Streptophyta > Magnoliopsida > Poales > Poaceae > Avena > Avena atlantica. Next base: position 118,317,399 of record OU342734.1, on the reverse strand, counting down.
ACCCTCAGAATCGGACCTATGCAAGTTTGAGCAAAATTCGCCAAACCCGCATAGAAACGATTCAAAGGTGCCCACCAGGCACTTTCGTGCGGGTGGAAAACGAAGTAATAACATTACACAACAGTCCTCGATGGGACCCACAGAACAGATATATATAACAGCGACTCAAAGAGTCAAGAATACAGATATATTATACAAAGATCCAAATCACCTTGAAAACGATAGAGCGTCCAGCTACGGACAAGATGCAAATGGGGCTAAGAGCCCTGAAGAATAACCAATGGCGTCCATAACCCTGCCCAGGCCAAGCCGGAAGGGTAACCCTGCTAACGACGTCGATCTCACACCTGCTTAAACAAAAGGGGTGCCGACAAAGGGCAAAGGAAAAAGAAGGAGCGTCAGTACTGAGGCCAGTACACGGCGAGGCTAGAATTCGGCGGTCCTCGCCTACAAAGGTATGGTGGACTGAGCGGCAGCGGCAGCATGCACTAACAACCTATAGAGACTCGATACAACTGGCGGATATCAGAGAGGGATAAGAATGACCTAACCGGACCCAACCTAAAGCTATCACCAAACAAACCCATCCTGGCGTTTCCCCCTCGAAACCAAACGAGGAAGTCAACCGAGGAACTCACACCGTTGGCAGTTTTACTTATTCAGTTATAGTTGCGACACTTTACTAGTCAGGTTTAAATAATCGTCCTGATAAAGTAAGCAGTGGGCACTTTTAGTTAACCATTCCGTGATAGTTGCAACAATTACTAATCAGGTACAGATAGCATGAGATAAACCCAAAACCCAGCAGTTGTTGGTACTTTTATTCAGCCATTCCGTTGTAGTTGCAATACTTACTAGTCAGATACAATTGTCGCAAGCGACATCCAAACAAGCAATTGTGGGCAGTATTAATTAGCCATTCCGTTATAGTGAAGCTGATTACTAGTCATTATAAAGTCAAATTTATAGCAATAAACTTTAGTTATGCTTGTCTATGATCGAGATACTGTGCTCCAAGTCGTCCATATCCGCGGACACGGCTTTCAGAAAGTTTTACCCGGCCGGGGTGCACCAATAGCAACACACACTCGATCAACCTCGGAAAAACCAAATCAAAACCCAACGAGGCCTTCACGACAAAGCAATCACAAGATTCAGAAATATTTCAGGGGGCCACCCCTTAAGTAGATCCCGCAACGGAGTAAGCAAGCTCCGAGACGGCCTCAAGGTCTGCGACAATGGCTGTAAACGACTGGGAACCCGAAAGTGTGGCTGGGCTTGTCGATACCGCGTAAACATTCCGCTTCCAAAACAGTACAGTGTGCAGTACCTCGCACAATCGTAAATAAAGCGGTAAACATGGCATAAGTACAGGATCGTAAATAAAACCTCAAACTAGTTTGTGGCCCCAAGAAATAAGACGGAATCAAGCTCTGGCTAAGGGGGGTCCCATATACCTCCCGGATGTGGATAGCGCGATAAATCAAGGAACAGGTATCAAGTACTCGGGGTCTTACGGGACACAAGTGGGCGTTCGGAAACCAAATCTTACCTATCACCCACCGATGCCTCTGCTTAATTCAATTTTAGTTGTTAAACAGGAATTAAAGTGAACAATAAGTAAACCATGATCATCTCCAATCGTCAACATGCGGCAATCCTCCAACAACTGTGGTACTTGACGACAAGCAAAAACACTTGAGCAAGCGACTACGACACGCGGGTCCAACTATCTACCAAACAACAGGTAATAGGATGTGTCGAAGGCTATATACGGCTGCAAGGGTTATCACGGGTACGAAACTAGAGCATCGCAACACAGATAGCAAAGATCAACAGGAGGGAATAAATACTAGAAAAGTAAGATAGGTAGAAAGGGGGAGATGCTCGCCTGAAAACATTGTCGAAGGTTCAACCGAAGATCGGGGCGAAGCTCACATCAACTCAACGGCCTTATCCGCGAAGAAGCAAAACACTAGAAGAAACACCGGATGCAATATTTAATACAATGGCAGAAGATCGACATGATGCATGTATGATGTATGGCATGGCGAAGGTGCAATGCAATTAGGTCAGATTAAGCGGAACCGGGGTCCCGACAATTAATTAGGTGGTTCAGTTGTTTAGCTACCCCGCAATTTAAATGTTGTATTATCATGGTCAAGATAAGATACCGGTTCGCTACACAAGTTTAAATGAGGCCGATATGAGATTAGATTTGCCCGCATATGGGCCCCATATTTAATTATTAGGTGAATCGGCATAAGGCCCCCAAACCACAGATATGCATGCGAGATGAATGATTAAATATGCAGCAATTTGTATTATTTTATAAAATAGGGTTCGAGGAAAGGGGTCACACATCAGAGGGGGTTCGACGATCTTGGGTTCCGGGGTTCGGGGCCGGGTCTCGGGGTCCAGGGTTCGACGGGTTCGGTCTCGGCGGAAGCGTTCTCGGATTACTGGGGTAGATCTTGGCGTGTTGGCGTCACCGGATTCATGTCGGCGCACTCGGGTCTTGGCGCCCTCGAGGAAGTACTTGGCGTATCCGGGTCGATGACCTGGGCGTCCGGGAAGGAGAGCTTGACGCGCCGGGGTCCGGTCTTCGGGCGCCGGGATCGGTCTTCGGATCCTCAGGGTCGGGTCTTCGGGGTCTCGGCCATAGATCCGGTGGACTCGGCCATAGATCCGGTGGACTTGGCGTTCCGTGTCGGTGAACTTGGGGATCCATGTCGGAGATCTTGAGGCACCAGCTTTGGTTCCATATTGGCGTTCTCGGGTTGTAGGTCGATGGGCGGTGTCAGTCTTGGACTTCGGCGCCGGTCGATCTTGGCAAGGTCCTCGGGTTCATGTAGATCTTGCAACCAGCACTAACGTTCATGGTCTTCGGATTACATCAAACGTTGGTCTTGGCAGGGTACGAGTGCGGGGTACTCTTCCCGGGTACATCTCCGAAGAAGATCTTGAGGTGCTGGGACAACAACACGGAGATGAACACTGCTCTAGTCGACGGAGCGGTTCATCGGCCGCATCATGGACGTCCAGCACAGGGACAGGTCTGAGGGAGACCTACACCGGCGAGAGGCGACGCATGCGTGGTTGGTGGAGCCGACGCTGGAGGTGAGGAGCCCGCGGATGGAGAAGGCAGAGGCTACACGGGCGAGGGACTCGACGACGCGGGCAGGGAGATGGGATGGCCGAGGAGGAAGGACGGGGAGGCGGGGTCCCGCGGTCGGTGGCATCGCGGCTCCGGGAGAGGCCTGGTGGCGGCGGACGGGGCCTGCGGGCAGGTCAGCAACGAGGAGGTGGTCGAGGTCGAGGTAGAGCAGGCGGGGCCGGCGGGTAGAGAGAGAGGCGCGGCGGAGCTCGCCCGGTTCCTGGCGCGGCGCGGGGCTGCGGGGCGCTGCGGGCGAACGGGGCGGCAGCGCTGGCGGCTTGCAGGCGGCGGCGCGGGCGGCGGAAGGAGGTGGAGAGGCTGGGAGCCGGCGGGGCTCGGGCGGAGCTAGGGGGTTCCGTCGAGGGGGGCCGCCGGAGGTGGAGGAGGGGCTCGGCCGCGCGGGGCTCTGCTGAGGCGGACGGCGATGCGAGCTAGGCGGGGAGGCGGCGGCGAGAGGCGGAGCCGCCGGGCGCGGGTGCGGCGTGAGACGGTAGGGAGGCGGAGGGCCGGAGGTGGCCTGGGACGACGGGGAAGGCTAGGAGGAAGGAGGCTCCAGGCGCGGGGGAGGGGGAAGAAGAAGAACAGGGAACGCGGCGCGGTGGCGTGGGGCCCAGGGTGGGTCCCGCGGGGGCGGTTGGACAGGGAGAGAGAGGGCGGGGCGGTGCAGAGGGTGTGCGTGCGTGCGTTTCGTGTGTGGCGTTGGCAGGGAGTGGGTGGGGCTGAGAGGGTGTGAGGGAGAGGGTTGGGCCATGTGGCATGCAGGGATAGGCTAGAGAATAGGGGAGGGGTGAGGTGGCGGTTGCTGAGTGGATGGGGTGAGGTGGCCAGGGGTGTGGGTAGGGTAGTGGGTAGCTTTAGGATTTAGGTAGGGCTGGCAGGGTGGACCGTTTGTTTTATACGGGGGTGGTCGTTCGGGTCGGGTCGGCCCGTTCGACTGCCCCTACTAAAATAAATTAAATATTTTATTTATTTCAAACAAAGTTTTTGCAAACCGATGCTAGACAAATAAATAATCCGGACAAGCCCGGGTTTTGGGGTTTTGAATAAAGACGGGGCGTTTAATATAGAAAACAAAATTAGGGTTTTTAGCAAAATAGTTTCAAACAAAAAGATGCATGCTGATGTTATGCTGATGCACCGAGACAAGACATGCGATTATGATGATGCGATGCACAAAACCAACGCGATTTTCTAGTAATGGTTTTGCGGGATGCCACATGTGGGTGAGAAAGAGATGCCACACATTCAACATCTCAACACAGCTAAGGAAGCTTGAGATGCCCTCACCGATCTCTTCATTGGAAGTGAAAGCATGAGAAGAAATAGATATGATGCTTTGAGTAATGAAGCTAAAGGATTCTATATGTTGGATGGAGAAGATCACAAGGACATGTATAGGAGGCTCAAGTCAATAGCCACCACTTTCAGAAATCATGGTGCCTCTCATGTTGATGATGCTTGGATCAAACGCAAGTATGTTAGTGCTCTCATGCCATTTGAGCCCAAAGATTTGAAGAGTCTCCAAGGAAGGCATAACTATCACCTAATGACATCCAATGCGGTAATGCAAGAGATGGCAGCTTTCAAAGTGGCTGCCAAGAATGCCGAAGATGCTCGTGAACGAGCCATGGGGATGCAAAAGGGAGTCAACGTGGCCTTGAAGACAAGTGTGGCTGATGATGATCAAGATGAAATAGAAGATATGGACTGTACCGAGGATGTAAAAATAATTCATGTACAATACATGGCCTTCTATGCTAGAAACTTTTGGAAGGATCCAGCCAAGGCCAAATCTAAACTAGAACGCAAGAGTGGAGCATATGGAAGAAAGGAAAATGGTCCCAATCTGAGAACTTGTTTCAACTGTGTAGACCGACTGCACTTTGTAGCCGAGTGTCCATATCAAAGTAGGGAAGATAATGGAGGAGGACTCGTTCTCAAGGAAAAGTCAAAGGCACCACGCAAGAAACAATTTGTAAAGAAGAATTCTTCTTTCAAGAAGCAACCAAAGATTGTTCTAGTGGCTCAAGAAGAATATTCTTCGGAAAGTGAAGATGAAGACGAGGATGATAGATCTCGAGAGGTGGCTTCTATAGTCACCACATCTACACCAACATCTCTCTTCAATTCTCCGAACGAAAACGTCATTAGCAAGAACACTACTTGTCTCATGGCAAGGGGTTCTGAGGTATCAACTTCTAACACTTCTTTTCCTAAGGCTATGTTTTACATGTATGATCCTACTAGTCTTAAGGTTAAAGAAGAGATTATTTCTTTGGACTATTTCTTCACTAACTTGCAAGGTGAGCAAAAAATACATTTTGAGGCTCTTATGGACCAGCTGGCCCAAAATGAAGTGCTTCTTGAAGAAAAGGGCAGGATTGAAAGAGACGATGCAATGGAAATTGCGTCCTTCAAAATGCTCTAGAAGAATCAGAAGAGGCTCGGGCTTCTCTTGAAGAGAGGCTTGAGTCTATTGAGGAGTCACATCAAGAAATGGTGATAAAGCTTTCTAAGGAACATGACAATGCAGTAAAGCAAAGAAGTTAAAGAAAGAAAAGATTGACTTTGGGCTGCTCATGCTAGAATCCCCGAGGAATTGGAGAAACTTGACATCGCTCACAAGGCTTTGAAAAGTGAATTCTCTATTCTCAATGAGTCGCATGATCAACTCCAAATTCGATTGACCAAGTATGATGTTCCTAGCACATCTAAATCAACATATATTCACAAGGAAAATGCTAGTGTGGAAGATGAGCTTGTCAATGACACCACTCCCAAAGATAAGGGTGTACTTGATGAGATACTTGGCAAGCAAAGGTCAAATCTTGGAAAAGAGGGACTTGGATATGTCACCAAGTCGAAGAAGAAGAAGTCCAAGAAGAAGAAGAACAACAAGAAGAAGACCAAGGGTGAACAATCAAAGATAAACACCGCTGAGAAGAATGTCACAAAAGACAAAATTGGCCATATTGGTTTTGCTAGGTCTCACAATCCAAATCATGAACCCTTTTGTGATTATTATAGTGATGTGTATGCTTATTATTTTGGTCCTTTTGATGAATATGTTTCTTGGTCTATTTGAGTTCCAAAGACCCTTGTTACTAACATGAGAGGACCCATTGAAAAATGGGTACCTAAAACCAAGAAGTAATTCTCTTGCAGGGCTATGCTTCCGGTGGGTCTAAATGGGTACTAGACAGTGGGTGAACTAGTCATATGACCAGAAGCAAAGAGATCATCATGGAGATGCGACCCAATCATGATAATATTAAAGTCTCCTATGGTGATAAGTCTAAATCTCAGGTATTGGGTCTTGGCAAGGTTGTGGTCGCCCACGATATCTCTCTCGTGGACGTCATGCTTGTTGAGACCCTCGGTTACAACTTACTTTATATTCGTGCCCTTGGTAAGATGGGCTTTGCTGTTTTCATTGATGATGATTTGGTGGTACTCTTGTGGAGCAAGTCTCTCAAGGTCGCTTTTGCTGGGTACGTCGAAAATGACCTGTATGTGGTGGACTTTTTGGGGAAAACCACTTCAGGTCCAATATGCTTATTCGGAAAAGCCGACGTGGGATGGCTATGGCATCGCCGTTTAGACCATGTCAACATGAGAACTTTGCAAAATCTTCACAAGGGTGGCCACATCCTTGGACTAAAATACAATGTTTCCTTTGCCAAAGATCGTGTTTGCAGCGCTTGTGTTGAAGGCAAAATGCATGACTCTCCCCACAAGATAAAAACTATTGTTTCTTCAAATAGAATCTTGGAATTACTTCATGTGGACTTATTTGGTCCTCCATCTCATGCCATTCTCGGTGGGAAGAAATATTGCTTGGTGATAGTCGATGATTACTCAAGATACACATGGGTCTATTTCTTCAAGATAAAGAGTGAGACTCAACAAACGGTCATTGATTTCACCAATGAGGTTCATTGTCAATACAATGTTCCCATTTTGGCAATAAGAAGTGACAATGGCTCCGAGTTCAAGAACTACACATTGAATGAGTTTCTTAGTTAAGAGGGGATAAGACATCAATATTCCGTTGCGTACACCCCTCAACAAAATGGTGTAGCCGAGAGGAAGAACCGCACTTTGATGGATATGGCTAGATCGATGTTGGCTGAATTCAAGCCTCCTTACAACTTTTGGGCTGAAGCCATATCCACCGCTTGTCACTCATCAAATCGGCTCTACCTCCGCAAGATCTTCGACAAGACTCCATATGAAATACTCACCGGTAACAAGCCCAACATTTTGTAATTCTAGGTATTCGGTTGTAAGTGTTTCTTTCTTATCAAAGGTGTCCGTTTGTCTAAATTTGAGTCTAAGGCTTTAGAAGGTATTTTTGTTGGTTACAGTGCCGAATCCCACACTTATAGAGTCTACAACAAGCTCTCCGGAATTGTTGTGGAATCTTGTAGTGTGGAATTCGATGAAAATGATGGCTCCCATGTGGGTCAAGTTGATGTTTGTGATGCAGATGCTGAAATACCCCAAGATGCCATAAGAAGAATGGCGTGGGATTTTTCCACACCATTGAGGAAACCCTTGTGGCGGATCGGGAAGTCCAATGCTCCACTCAAGTGGAGCCCTCATCTACACAAGATCAACAAGCCCCTACTACTGGATAAACCTATGCACCAACACCTCAACCTGCTGAAGATCATCAGTCTTCTGGACAAAATGATAGTCCTAGGCCGGACTATCCGCCTCCTCCAAGGGCCGGACAGTCCGCCCCTGGCACTCCAACTCGCTCTAGTGGACTTCAAGATGAACAAAACGGCCAAGAAAATTCCTGGCCGGATTCTCCGGCCCTGGAACTCCAAGTTCTGCCAGGGACACTCAGGAAGAAGATATTGTAGCCGCATCTCCCAATACGGATAGTCCGGCCCCACCCAAGGGCGGATTGTCTGGCCCTAAAGAACCTGGACAACTAAAGTCGCCTGTTTCAAGCTCAGATCATAATCAAGGGCAAGGTAGTGGCCAAGACAATGATCCAAATGCTGAATCAACTCCTTCTACAAACAACAAGGAATTGAGGCTGTCGTAAAGCTCGCGCTGATCAGAACCTTGAGTTAAGGGGTCACACTCTTGACAAGGTTGTCGGTGAGCTAAGAAGAAGAGTGTCTACTAGATGAGAACTTGCTAGCTTCTGCGATCATCAAGGACACATTTCAATTGTTGAACCAAAGAAGGTCTTTGATGCTCTTGAAGATCCTGATTGGGTGGTTGAAATGCATGAAGAATTAAATAACTTCAAGCGCAATAAGGTTTGGAAGATCGTAGAGAAACCCATTGAGTTCTGGAGTGTTATTGGCACCAAGTGGATTTTCAAGAACAAACAAGATGAAAATGGCATTGTTGTAAGAAATAAAGCAGGGCTAGTGGCTCAAGGATTCTCTCAAGTGGAAGGAATTGATTTCAGTGAAACTTATGCTCCTGTGGCTCGTCTTGAGTCCATCTATATCCTTCTTGCCTATGCCGCTCATCATAATTTTAAATTACAACAAATGGATGTTAAGAGTGCTTTTATTAATGGTCCACTACATGAGTTGGTATACATCAAGCAACCCCCGGAATTTGAGGATCCCAAATTTCCGAACCATGTCTACAAACTCGGTAATGCGCTCTATGGCCTTAAACAAGCCCCACGTGCGTGATATGAGCACCTTAAAGAGCTTTTGTTAGACCGTGGATTCGAAGTTAGGCAAATCGATCCCACTCTTTTTACTAAGAAGGTTAATGGGGAGCTTTTTCTATGCCAACTATATGTAGACGACATTATTTTTGGCTCTACTAACCAAGATTTTAATGATGAATTTTCAAAGCTTATGACTGACAGGTTTGAGATGTCTATGATGGGAGAATTGAGGTTCTTTCTTGGATTCGAGATCAAACAACTTAGAGAGAGAACTTTCATTAATCAAGCTAAGTACATCCAAGACATGCTCAAGAGGTTCAAGATGACGGATCTCAATGGCGTTTCTACTCCAATGCAAACTAAGTGTCATCTCGAGCTTAATCCAAAGGGTAAAGACATGGACCAAAAGGTATATCGATCCATGATCGTCTCTCTCCTTTACCTTTGCGCATCTAGACCCGATATCGTGTTGAGTGTAGGAGTGTGTGCAAGGCACCAATCCACTCCTAAAGAAAGCCACTTAGTGGTGGGCAAGAGAATCTTCAAATATTTGGTTCATTCCCCGAATTTTGGTTTATGCTATCCCAAAGGCTCTGGTTTCTCTCTATGTGGTTACACTGATTCAGATTGGGCTGGTGACAAAGATTATCGAAAATCAACTTCTGTCGCATGTTAATTCTTGGGCAGGTCTCTAGTGTGTTGGTCTTCAAAGAAACAAAATTGCATATCACTCTCAACCGCCGAAGTTGAATATGTTGCTGCTGCAAGTGTTTGTACACAATTATTATGGATGAGGCAAACTTTAAAGGAATATGGTGTCAACTATGACAAAGTTCCTCTTTTATGTGACAATGAAATTGCTATCAAAATTGCTTACAATCCGGTGCAGCATACAAGAACAAAACATATTGAGATTCACAATCATTTCATTCAGGATCATGTAGCTCGTGGCGATATTGCACTATCTTTTCTGAGCATGAAGAACCAACTTGCTGATATCTTCACGAAGCCTCTTGATGAAGAAATATTTTTTTATTTGAGGAATGAGCTAATAGATTCAAGGAGCTTGGCTTGACTACCCTTGCATACTCACTTACTCTTATTCATGTATTTGGCTTAGATGCGGGCATAGACATAGGGGGAGTGTGGTCCTAATTGATTGGTCTCACCCTCCCCCCCATAATGCCAAAAGCAAGAAAAATCATTTCCCTTAATATCATTTTGTGATTTGTGGGTCATCGATGAGCATTGGTTTTGAACTCAAGATACATCTTCGCGGTGTAATGCCATGCGCTCCAACATGGTGGCTTCGGCCACCGCCCTCTTCTAGAGAAGAGTTGGTTTCTAGTGGCTATCTTTGGATTTTCTTGCATATCTCTTGTTCTCATGGAAAACACACCCAATTTTGTGTTTTGGTTGATTTGTTCTTACAACTTTGGGTGTGTAGTACCATCTCAGTTTGTTGCCCTAAACCCAAGACTTTTTCCATTCTTGAACCATCTATTCTTGCACACAAGTCCTTTATACACTTTTGAGGGATTTTGCAAGGAATGCTCCAGCCTGAATCTGTGTTTATAGAAATTCAGAGGGGGGGCGGACCCCCAAGTGGGGGAAGGATTATCCGCCTTGGGCAAAATCTGCCTCTTAACGGTTGGGCTTGGGGAGGAAGGTCTCAAACAGAGCAGCCAGTCCTCCCCCAACCCGTGCCCTGCCCCCAGCCGCCGCTGGAGCTTCCTCCCCTTCCTGGAGTCGATTCGACCACCGGATTCTCTAGGCCCTCCCTGGATCTTCTTCCCCACGCCTTCGGGTACCTTCTCCTCCGAGCTTTTCCTCCAATGAGTGAGGGTAACTCCCTCATCATCTCCTTTGTATGGGATTCATTGTTTTTGGTGGAAATCTCGTTGTAGAAGATACTTTGTGTTTCCCCTGTTTGTTAGAATCAGTAGTATTGCAACCCTAGTGCCCGATCCTTGGTGAATCTGGGCTGAACCAGATTTTTTTTGCGGGGACGGATTATCCGCCCCTCATAGGGCCGGAAAATCCAGCCCGGAGACTCATTGTTTGTTCTGGTTTGGTTCACATTTCCACAAATGCACATCTCTGGCTCATAAATTGTTCTCCCACTATTTCTAATAATCCTCTTGGACTTGTGTGTGTTCTTATCCCCATGCTACCTCTCCCATGCTTTTCACAGGTGGTTCACGTGATCCTAAGACCTACAAGCGTCGTCCCCGTGCCCATTATCTCAAGCCCACTGCAGAGGGTAAGTTTGTTGACAAAACTGAGGTCCGCTTCTTGGAAAGAGAGTCTGAACGGATGGCTCAGGCAGCAAAGAAATCCAAGAGGGTTGCATATCGCAAGGGCAAGGGCAAGCAGTCCCGGCCTAACTACAAGGCCATGGATAGCGTTGAGTACTCCTCCATCCCCCAAACTGATTATTATGCGGATGCTGATAGTGATGGTTCTCCGGAGGATTCCATGTTTTGGTGCTCTCACTTTCGTTCTATTCATGATGATGTCTATGTTACTTTCAAGATTCGCCCTATGCATCCTCTGAATATGACTGAGGCCCAAACCAAGGCAAGACTCCGTGAAGCCTTGGATGTGACTAATAAGATGGGGCTTCATCACCTTATGACTCTTTAGTGTCACTATGACTCCTCGGTGGTGAAGCAGTTTTTCTCAACACTTGTGATCCGCGGAGATGAGCTTCGCACCATGAAGAGGATGACCGGGACAACAATGATTCAGTCTGACTTCCGCACCTTTGGTCAGGTCCATGGGTGTGCTTTTCATGGACGTGACACAACTTCTGGCGACCGCATCATTTCTCCGCTCAGGCCATCCAAGGACACTGTTCTTGCTCCATGTCTGTCATCTGATGGCATTGCTGGTATATTTGCTGGCCTCTCTCCTTTGTATGCCACCCTTGTTGGCATGTTTTGGGACATCATCTCCCCAAGTGGGGGAAACAATGATAAGATCCGCGGTCACCTGGTTCCCCTGCTTGCTTTTGCTCACGAGTGTGCCACCAATGCTGGTTCGTCAACATGTTATAAGATGGATTTTATGGACTATATCTATCATGAGATGACTGAAGCGATGTTCAACTGGCTCTCCATCCCATATGCTCCCTTTATGATGATGCTCATCAATCACATGTTGCCTCATGAGGACTTTGGTACTGGTTTGGATGGTGTTCACAAGCCAAAGAAGATCTACAACAAGGCTCAGAAGACCTATCACCCCCCCACTGCCCCTGAGTCCTTCATGCGTGATGCAAGGGCTAGTGGTCGTCGTCCCGTGGTGTCCCCAATGGCACGTGAGGTCAAGCAGCTCAATTGGTTTCAACGGCACATTCATTGCATCGGAATAGATACTCACAAGGGCCAGTATGAGGAATACCAGAGGATCCATGAGATGGTCCACACCCAGCAGCTCATTCTTCACCATGTGTCTGGTGCATCTGGCCATCCACCACCTCCTACCGCTCTGGAACAATATGCTCAGTAGAACACGTCAGAGATCAACTATGGAGAGATCGAGAGTCATCTGTTTCCTCCACCACCGAGGTCACCTACTCCTCCAGTTGATGATGATGAGTATGATGCCGAGGAAGGGGACGGGGATGACTACGACGATGACGAGGACAAGGACGAGGAGGAGTGATCTTATGGGACGCTAGCATCGCTCTTCTTTCTTTTTGGAGTTTTGATGCCAAAGGGGGATAAGTAGTTCTATTAGGTCACGGATTTGCATGGGTCGGGCGCAAGCACTTGCCTCTTTTTCATTAGTTTTATTTGATTGCTTGTGCCCTTTTAGCATTGAACTTTGTGTGCTTGGTTTGCATGGTTTGTATAAGACTTTGTCATGTGTTACTTGGTGCTCATGTAAGGATCTCTGGAATTCTGGATTTTTCTTATGGAACTACTCAAATGGAATTCTGGATTTATCTATGGAGTATGGCATATGGAATTATGGAATTATCTATTGGTTGCATCAATATTGTGGGGTGTGCTTGAGGCCTAATTATCTCATTATTCACATTGGCTATTTTCATATCCTGGTGGTATGACTTTGTTTCCTAACTCACCTTGTTTTAATTGTCTTTGTTTTGAAATTGTCTTGCTCTTTAGTGTGTGATTTTGTATTCAAATGCAAATTATAAATATGCACACATTTAGGGGGAGCCTCTTTCATTTCCTTAAGGTGCGGTTAGTAGGTTTTATTGCAAATCCTAGTATTGTCATGTAACACCAAAAAGGGGAGATTGAAAGAACATTTCATATCCCTATTGTTTTGTGTTTTAGATAACAATATCAAGGATTATTTAATGTGTGTTGAAGTGCTGCAGATCTCTACCTTGAAAAGGAAACGGAAACGGTTTTTTGGGGGCGGATAATCCGCCGCCCCCCAAACTCAGAAGGGCGCAACCCTCAGAATGAGGGCGGAGTATCTGACGGATTTTCCGGCCAGGCCGGATAATCCGCCCCTCCATGGGTCGGATAGTCCGCCCCCCCTGATGGCGCCCAATACTTGTTGTGGAACGCTTCGTTGGAAACCCCAAGAGCAAGGTATGAAGCAGCACAGTAGCAAGTTTCCCTCAGTAAGAAACCGAGGTTATCGAACCAGTAGGAGGAAGGAACGTCACACAGGTGTTGCTGGCAACGTGGAGACCTGCACAACACAAACTCAAGACTTTGCCCCAAAAAATCAGTAAGGTTGTCAAGCTCACCGGTTTGTTGTAACAAAGGATTAAACGTATGGTGTGGAAGATATATCAATGGTAAAGATTGGACCGGGGTCCATAGTTCACTAGAGGTGCTCTCCTTATATAAACAACATGGCATGAAGGGTAAACAAATTACAGCGGGGCAATTGATAGGAACTGAGCAAGGCATAACAATGCAATTACTAGCTAGAAACATCCTATGAACTTGATTGGGCAATACAATAATATACATAGACCGTAATCCAACTGCATCTATGACTCGAAGTCCACCTTCAGGTTATCATCCGAACCCCCTCTAGTATTAAGTTGCAAGCAACAGACAAGTGCTTTAAGCAAAGTGTGTAAGGTAAACAGTCCACATGTTCCATGAACAAGAGTGTAACATCCCTAAAATCATGTTTCAAACTCATGCATATCATCCATGCATCCATGATCATATAAGTTTCATTTCAAACAAATCATTTCAAAACAGAAGCATATATGCTTATCATTTCATGTAAGTTACTCTAGCCTTAGTGCTATCTTCCAATGAGAAGAGTACTTGTTTTGATTCAGTAAGGTTTGAAATTCAAAATTAGGCACCATCAAAAGTTTGAACAAAGTTTCAAAAAAAATAAGTAAATAAAACCAATATTATGCCTATTGTATATATCAAATAAAGGCTTGGTTTTATTTTTATTTTCATTTGATCAAAGGGTTTTGAATAAACAGTAGTGCTTGACACACATTTTAGTGCAAGGTTTGTAGTATAAAAACCTAGAGAAGATTTGAATTCAAACTCATTTGATTTGGATTTGAAAATCATTTCAGAAAATCAAAACAGAAAAAGAAAGGAGAAAAGAAATAGAAAAAGGCCAGCACCACCTATCTGGCCCAACTACGAATCCAGCCCAGTAAGCCGACCCGGGTTCCCCCTCTCTCTCTGTCACTCGCAGACACACCCACCAGGTCACCGACCACACGACCCCGCCTCCCCTCTCTTTAACTCGCTGACGAGTGGACCCTGCGACCACGTCGTCTTCGTCGTCAATCACGAGCGGCCGCAACGCTCGCTCCGCCGTTACCTCGCCGCAATCAGTACGCGCTTAATTGCCCTTGATACCGCGCGCGATCCTCGCCCCCGCTCTGGCTATAAGACCCCCTCTGCACCGCGGCCATTTCCCCTCACCTAGCGCCACCTCTACGCCCCCAGGCTGCCTGCAATTGCCCTTGCTCCGCCGCAGACAGAGCAACTCCGGCGACGAATCTCGGTGAGTACAGACCGCCCCTCTACCTCTAGTTCAAACCACCGTGACCAGCATGACCTTGCGCACTCGCTAATTCCCTCCGTTTGCTTTCTCATGACCCAGAGCGACGTCTTCGTCCTCACCCGCGAGCACCTGAGCCGCCGCTCGACTCCGACGTGCGATTCAGGTAAAATGAAACCGCCCCTTGCCTCCCCTTTGGTACTGTCTTGTTCGCCAGGCCCTTGCGCTCTCCTAAACCCTCTGGCTTGTGCAAGGTCGACGCAGAGCCTCGGCAACGTCTTCGACAGCAAGCAACAGACGCCGCCCGCAACTCCGACGAGCTCTAGCGACCATCTCCGTGCGCCCCTTGCCAAACCACCGCCACCTTGAGCATCAGCAGCACACGGTGAGTCTGGTAAGCCCCTTCCCCCTCTCCCGCATGACCTAGAACGCCGGTAGCATCTCTGACAGAGGTGCCGCCGCCTGTCGCCGCCGCCAGCGCCGCCACTGGATGGTCAAAGTGCTGAGCGTCGTTAGATTTAGATCCTGCGGGTACGATAGAACATAATCGAAGCGGTAAGATTGGATCTGAGCCACGCGATTAAGTTAGATCCATCGGCTCAGAAGCGTGATCCAACGCGAAGAGGTACGGGCCAATCAGAATAAGACGCGTGGCAGCAGTTAGGTTTAAAAATAGGATTTAAATCGATTAGATGTTTAAATTTGTTTTGGCTATAACTTTTGATCCCCACGTTAGAATTTGACAAATTTTATATCAATGGAATCAGGAGAACAAGCCCTTTCTAAATATGCAATGTGTTTAATGTTTTGCTTCTGTTAAAATGGTTTTATTTGCAGAAACTTGTGTAGGGCCAAATTGAGTATATGAATTATTTGAGAAATGTTTTAAGGGTTAAATAAATGTTGTTTGGCAAGTTTTGAACTTGTTTATGAACCAGTACTGTACACTTGCTTTGTTGAGTTTTCAAAATCATCACATATCATATTGCATGCATTCATATATTTTTGTATGTTATTTGTGGCTATGATTCTTTGTGCAGATTTTGGTGCTAGTGATTGTGATTGTGAGGAGTGTAGCTACTCTCCAAACTACCAAGGCAAGTGGTGCTTCATGAATATTTTTATCCCTATGTTCTCTACTAAGCATTAGAAATATTTTGCTAGTCGTGCATGCTATGTTTTGCTTATATGCCATGTTGGGAAATCCTAGTAGTTGTAGAATTGCTAGGAAATTTCTAAGTTAAGATGCTTATCTATGCCATGATTATCCTAGCTAATAGCAACCAAGGGTGGTGAAATATACATGCTATGATGAAAATATTTCTAAGTCTTTGGACTTGTGTTTTGCCTAATAAAACAACTAAGTAAATGAAACACCTGGGTGGAATGGAAGGAATGGTTTATGTTGAGTGGTTACACAAGGCCCATTTCTATGGTTTACGTTGTGTATCTCACTTGTGGAAAGCCACCCAGGAACAAAGAGATTTTAGAGGCCAAGTGTTGAGAAGCTTCTAGTGCAGCCACTTGGCAATATGGGCTCTGCCTGGATCACATAGGTTGCTAGAACTTAGCCATTTGGAGAGTTGGTGGTAGTGGGATGATAGGTTGGAACGCGTCCATTTGGTCTAAGGGAAGGCTTCTGAAAGGTCCTGTCTTGGTGAAAATCAAGTCTGGTGGGGAAAGTGCACAACCTCTGCAGATGGAAGAATCTAAGTACTTAGCCATGTCCCTGGAAAAGGACAACTTTAGCATCAAGACATGGAAGCTATCAAGAATCTCCTCATCCCAATTTTCTAGGTAAAAACTTGTGGGTGAACAAGGGTGAAGGACCTCAATGTCTATTGGTGGTTCCTTGGGGAAAAGCTTTGACAAAGAAAAACTTAGTGATTTCAACTAATAGGCAAAACCTATTTTGAGCAAAGCAAGCCAATCTACACTTAGCCAAATTGCATATAGTATCTAGTCTACCTAAATTATACTAAGGTATCACTTGCCAATACTATTCCAATGTATTGACCCACTGTGGCTATAACTTATGATGTTGCAGGTTACTCTGATGAGGATTAGGAGTCATGAGTCTACACTCAACATGTTTGCCTGTGGCACATGAAGATGAAGACTTTTATTTATTTACTTATTCAAACTCTTGTACTAGGCTTGTGGCCTTGGAGTTGTAAAGACTATGTTTGTCTTTGGAATGACTGTAATAATGACCTTTGTTTCTGTGTACTTCATCTTAAACTGTGGATGCTAGCATTGATCCAGGGAATAGCATTGCAATCACAGGGATCCTTTTCCTTTATTAAGGAGGGATCTTACAAAGAGACCGTTGTTTTTCAACAACTTCTACACTTGCCTATTCTTCTCGTAAACTTTTCTAATCTTCTTTCTCATCTCAAATTGTAGATGAACTCCATCAACGAAGCCGTGAGGAAAGGACCACTCATGACAATGACTTTGGAGTGTGAGACAGAATTCCCCAAGGCTCTCAAGGACCTCATGGTTGCAATGGAAATACATGGTGCAGCTGTGTACAAAGGTTTTCCTGTGATGGATGAAGGAGTTGAGTACTGGTGGGTGCAACTTCACTTGTATAAAAACAAGGAAGACAACCACAAGGAATCAGGATTCTGCATGTTCACCAATTCAGTGGTGCACACTACATGCTTTGATTCAACAAGGGATGCAGCTTGGAGGACCATCAAAGAACTTGGTGATAGAGTCAAGTGCAGAATGCTCAACCTCCAAAATGACCTAAAGGAAGAGAAGAAACATACCCAAGAGTTGGAGGCTACCTACCAAACCCTAAGAGGAGACATTATAGACTTAGTGATGGAGTCATGTGAGCAAGATAGACTGATTTCCTCTAGAAACATTATGTTAGCCAACAGATCCAGTGAGATAGGATTGTAAACGTATTTCGTTAGTTGGACCACCACTTATCACCTTATTTTCCAAATGTTGCTTTAAATAAGTTGAACCTTGTTTGTTGTAATGGATTTATGTATGCCATGACTTGTGTGTTTTGATTTCCAAGCATATGTATGTGATGTTTTTCCTTGTGTTTTATCTTGAATTGTGTTGTTCTAACTTTTTCTATCTTATAAATAGATGCCTAATGTTACCATCAGCACTGTTGAGGAGTTCCAGGGAACTCGCTTTGGTCCTCGTATTGTTGAGCTCACTACCTTGCTCAATCTCCCTGTTCCTACCATCATGGTGCTTCCCCTCACCAAGTTTGAGAGGAAAGACCTTTGGGGTTTCAAGGTCAATCAGCCCGGACGCCAGACTGAGCCTACCAAGGAGGCTATCATCTTCAAGCTCATGCACGATGACAAGGAGAGAGGCCTTGAGGTAGTCATGCATGATCTGATAGGATGTCTGCTAGGGAGACACTCTCGACAGGTTAGAGGTACTCACTTTCACGTCTTCGGTAGACGTGATGAGGATGGAGAGTCCATCGACTTCGAGGACACTTCGAGGGAGACAGCAGAGCCGATTCGCCTATACCTCCAGGACTTAGAGGCTCTCATTAGGCACGTGGACTCTAATAGGACCAACGTCATGCTCAACAATGACGAACTCCAGGTGCAGCTTCGCGAGAAGGACAAGCTCTTCGCGGAGCAAGATGAGATAGTCAAGGAGATGGAAGCAAAGTTCGAGAACCAGGACAGAAAGTTCAAGAGTCAGGAGAAGGGAGTCCAGGATAGGAACAAGAGGATTCGGGACATGACTGAAGAACTGCAGGCCAAGTACTTCGAGCTCGAGCATCAGCAGACGGTGATTGAGAGGCTTCGTTCTCAGAAGAGGGCTCTCAAAGCCAAAATAGAGACCTTGACCGCCAATGTCGAGGAATACAAGACCGCAATGGAGAATGCAGGTCTTACCTTTGTTGAGGAGGAGGTTGATGCCGAGGAGTAGATTTTACTACTCATTTATCATTTATTTATCATACTTTATTTGTGTCACAATGACCATCCAACATGTGGATGGCTTGTTATTGGTGTGTTTACTTTGTAAACTTGTCGTTTTCGTTGTTGAACTATTATTATTATGATGCATGTTTTGTGATTGTTTATGTGATATATTGTGCATGAAAGCATCTATGGGTATCTCATTCTTATCTCTATTGAACAAACCACAGATGCCTCCCCGTCGTGTCAATCCCAACCCCAACAACAACAACATCACTCCAGAAATGCAGCAAATGATGACAGCTCAGACTCAGCTGATGCAAATGATGACGAAGTTCATCCAGAACCAAAACAACAACAACAACAATAACAACAATAACAACAAAAACAACCCACCGGGTTTTGACATGCTTACCAAGTTCTTGAGATTGAGGCCAGCAAAGTTCTCAGGAACAACTGATCCCATGGTGGCCAATGATTGGCTATGCTCTGTGAACAAGGACTTGGTAACTGTGGGCTGTACTGATGCAGAAAAGGTCAGATTTGTAGAACATTTGCTGGAAGGACCAGCCGCCACTTGGTGGGATAACTTCCAGATCACCACTCCCATAGAAGATGTGACATGGGCTATCTTTGAGGATGGCTTTCGTAATGCTCATATCTCATCTGGAGTGATGAGTCTGAAGAATAAAGAATTCCATAATCTGAAGCAGCGCCACCGCAGCGTGGCAGAATATATTGAGGAGTTCAACAATCTGGCGCGTTATGCACCGGATGAAGTTGACACTGATGCTAAGAGGAAGGAAAAGTTCCTTAAAGGGCTGAATGATGAACTGAACTTGCAGCTATCAGTGGCCTATGTTCCCACTTATCGGTCTCTCTATGATAAGGCTGCTATTCTGGAGAGCAAAATGAAGCAAGTTGAAAGCAGGAAGAGAAAGCACCCAGACAAGCATAGCTCGGGATCGTCTCAGAAACGTTCCCATTATGATGATAGTGGAAGCTCAGGATCCCACAAGCATGGGAAATTCAACAAGCACCACAACCACAACCGTCATGACAACAAGCATCACCGTAGTCATGACAATGACAAGTACAAGAACCACAAGGGTGGATATAAGAGCCACCACAGTGGTAATGGAAGTGGCAGTGGGAGCCAGCCTATCAAGAAGGACATTAGTCAGGTTGAGTGCTTCAAGTGCAAGAAGATGGGACATTATGCAAATGAATGCCCAGAAAAGAAAGTTGAAGGACCCAACAAGCCCAACCCTTTTTAGAAGGGACAAGTGAACCACATCAATGTGGAGGAAATCTATGGGGAGCCTGATGTTGTTGCTGGTAAGTTCAAACTAAATTCTGTTCCATTATTTGTTCTCTTTGATACTGGTGCATCTCATTCATTCATATCAAGAGCATTTGTTGAAAGAAATGAACTAACAGTAGAGACTATTGGGTGTCCTATAAAAGTAAGTTCTCCTGGCAGAGAAATGATAGTGAATTCAGGATGTCATGATCTAGTCATATTGTTTGGGAAGTATAAGTTTCCCGTTAACTTGATAATCCTAAATTCTCAAGGATTGGATGTCATTTTGGGAATGGACTGGATGACTAAGCATAAGGGAGTGATAGATTGTGCCAACCATACTGTCTCACTCACAACTCCAGAAAATAAAAGGATCAGATTCAAGACCAATTTTGAAGCAAGAAGGAGTATGCTAAATTCTCTTAAGGGGGTTAGCATAGACAGTGTGCCAATTGTGAGTGAATATCCGGATGTGTTTCCAGAAGAATTGCCGGGAATGCCACCAGATAGAGATGTGGAGTTCCTTATTGATTTACTACCAGGATCTGGACCAATAGCAAAGAGACCGTACAAGATGTCGGTTGATGAATTGAAAGATCTCAAGAAACAACTTGGAGAATAGTTGCAGAAAGGATTTATTCAACCAAGTTCTTCATCTTGGGGAGCCCCAGTTTTGTTTGTGGATAAGAAAGATAGAAGTCAAAGGTTATGCATAGATTACCGTTCACTCAATGAGGTAACTATCAAGAACAAATACCCTTTGCCAAGAATCAGTGACTTGTTTGATCAGCTAGAAGGAGCTTGTGTGTTCTCAAAGATTGACCTCCGGTCAGGTTATTTCCAACTCAATATAAGGGAGCAAGACATACCTAAGACAGCTTTCACCAAAAGGTATGGATTGTATGAGTATAATGTGATGCCATTTGGTTTGACCAATGCACCAACATACTTTATGAATATGATGAACAAGGTGTTCATGGAATTCCTTGATAAGTTTGTTGTCGTTTTCATCGATGCCATTTTAATCTACTCCAAGAGCAAAGAAGAACATGAAGGGCATTTGCGTTTGATACTTGAGAAGCTTAGAGAGCATAAACTGTATGCCAAATTCAGCAAGTGTGAATTCTGGCTAAATGAAGTTGGATTTCTTGGACACGTTGTGTCGGGAGATGGTGTAGCAGTTGATCCTGCTAAAGTTTCAGCTGTAACTGAATGGGAATCTCCTAAGTCAGTGAAAGAAGTTCGTAGTTTCCTTTCCTTAGCAGGTTACTACAGAAGGTTCATTGAGAATTTCTCCAAGGTTGCTAAGCCTATGACAGAATTGCTAAAGAAAGACAAGAAATTTGCTTGGTCTAAAGTTTGTGAACTCAGCTTTCAGGAATTGAAGAAGAGACTTTTGACAGCACCAGTCTTGTGTTTGCCAGACTTGGAAAATGATTTCCAAGTATATTGTGATGCATCTCATCATGGTTTGGGTGCAGTACTTATGCAAGAAGGAAAAGTTGTGGCTTATGCCTCGAGACAACTCAAAACTCATGAAGTGAACTATCCTACTCATGATTTGGAGTTAGCCTCTGTTGTCCATGCACTCAAAACATGGAGACACTACCTTTTGGGAAAGAGTTGTGAAGTGTTCACAGACCACAAGAGTTTGAAGTATATCTTCACCCAGAAGGAAATTAATATGAGACAAAGAAGATGGCTAGAACTCATCAAGGACTATGACTTAAGTTTGCAATACCATCCCGGTAAAGCAAATGTTGTAGCGGATGCTTTAAGCCGTAAGTTTTTTGTGAATGGCCTTACTAAAGGAGAATTGCCTGATGATTTGTGTGCCCAATTTAGAGATCTCAGATTGGAGATTGTGCCCGAAGGACATCTCATGTCTTTGGATGTTCAACCCACTCTGTTGGACAAGATCAAAGAAGCCCAGAAGACTGATAAGGAAATTGAAGAGATTAAGGAAAAGATTGGCAAAGGAAAAGCCAAAGGATTCCATGAAGACGAATAGGGTAATTTATGGAATGGGAAACGTATCTGTGTTCCACAAGATCCGGAACTTCGGAAACTGATTTTGCAAGAAGCACACAACTCACCGTATTCCATTCATCCGGGTAACACCAAAATGTACATGGATATGAAGGAAAGATTTTGGTGGAATAACCTCAAGAAATGTCATCCAGAATCTTTGTCAGCTGTCCATAATGTGTTTCATGTGAGTCAGCTTAAGAAATGTCATCCAGAAATGGAAGAAACTTCTTTGAAGGATACTATACCTTTGGAGGAGGTACAATTGGAAAGTGATCTCACTTACGAGGAGAAGCCTATCAAGATTCTTGAGACTGCAGAAAGAGTCACACGGACTAAGACTATCAAGTTTTGCAAAGTTCAGTGGAATCATCATTCCGAAGAGGAAGCAACTTCCGAAAGAGAAGATGATCTTAAGAAACACCACCCTCACCTATTTGCTAGCCAATCCGAATCTCGAGGGCGAGATTCACCTTAAGGGGGTTAGATTTGTAACATCCCTAAAATCATGTTTCAAACTCATGCATATCATCCATGATCATATAAGTTTCATTTCAAACAAATCATTTCAAAACAGAAGCATATATGCTTATCATTTCATGTAAGTTACTCTAGCCTTAGTGCTATCTTCCAATGAGAAGAGTACTTGTTTTGATTCAGTAAGGTTTGAAATTCAAACTTAGGCACCATCAAAAGTTTCAACAAAGTTTCAAAACAAAATAAGTAAATAAAACCAATATTATGCCTATTGGATATATCACATAAAGGCTTGGTTTTATTTTTATTTTCATTTGATCAAAGGGTTTTGAATAAACAGTAGTGCTTGACACACATTTTAGTGCAAGGTTTGCAGTATAAAAACCTAGAGAATATTTGAATTCAAAGTCATTTGATTTGGATTTGAAAATCATATCAGAAAATCAAAACAGAAAAAGAAAAGGAGAAAAGAAATAGAAAAAGGCCAGCGCCACCTATCTGGCCCAACTACGAATCCGGCCCAGTAAGCCCACCCGGGTTCCTCCTCTCTCTCTGTCACTCGCAGACACACCCACCAGGTCATTGACCACACGACCCCACCTCCCCTCTCTTTAACTCGCTGACGAGTGGACCCTGCGACCACGTCGTCTTCGTCGTCAATCACGCGCGGCCGCGACGCTCGCTCCGCCGTTACCTCGTCGCAATCAGTATGCGCTTAATTGCCCTTGATACCGCGCCCTCTCTGGCTATAAGACCCCCTCTGCACCGCGGCCATTTCCCCTCACCTAGCGCCACCTCTACGCCCCCAGGCTGCCCGCAATTGCCCTTGCGCCGCCGCAGACAGAGCAACTCCAGCGACGAATCTCGGTGAGTACAGACCGCCCCTCTGCCTCTAGTTCAAACCACCGTGACCAGCATGACCTTGCGCACTAGCTAATGCCCTCCGTTTGCTTTCTCATGACCCAGAGCGACGTCTTCGTCCTCACCTGCGAGCACCTGAGCCGCCGCTCGACTCCGACGTGCAATTTAGGTAAAATGAAACCGCCCCTTGCCTCCCCTTTGGTACTGTCTTGTTCGCCAGGCCCTTGCGCATCTCCTAAACCCTCTGGCTCATGCTAGGTCGATGCAGAGCCTCGGCAACGTCTTCGACAACAAGCAACAGACACCGCCCACAACTCCGACGAGCTCTAGCGACCATCTCCGTGCGCCCCTTGGCAAACCACCGCCACCTTGAGCATCAGCAGCACACGGCGAGTTTGGTAAGCCCCTTCCCCCTCTCCCGCATGACGTAGAACGCCGGTAGCATCTCTGACAGAGGCGCCGCCGCCAGCGCCGCCACTGGATGGTCAAAGTGCTGAGTGCCGTTAGATTTACATCCTGCGGGTACGATAGAACATAATCGAAGCAGTAAGATTGGATCTGAGCCGCGCAATTAAGTTAGATCCAGCGGATCAGAAGCGTGATCCAACGCGTAGCGGTACGGGCCAATCAGAATAAGACGCGTGGCAGCAGTTAGGTTTAAAAACAGGATTTAAATATATTAGATGTTTGAATTTGTTTTGGCTATAACTTTTGATCCCCACGTTAGAATTTGACAAATTTTATATCAATGAAATCAGGAGAACAAGCCCTTTCTAAATATGCAATGTGTTTAATGTTTTGCTTCTGTTAAAATGGTTTTATTTGCAGAAACTTGTGTAGGGCCAAATTGAGTATATGAATTATTTGAGAAATGTTTTAAGGGTTAAATAAATGTTGTTTGGCAAGTTTTGAACTTGTTTATGAACCAGTACTGTACACTTGCTTTGTTGAGTTTTAAAAATCATCACATATCATATTGCATGCATTCATATATTTTTGTATGTTATTTGTGGTTATGATTCTTTGTGTAGATTTTGGTGCTAGTGATTGTGATTGTGAGGAGTGTAGCTACTCTCCAAACTACCAAGGCAAGTGGTGCTTCATGAATATTTTCATCCCTATGTTTTCTACTAAGCATTAGAAATATTTTGCTAGTCTTGCATGCTATATTTTGCTTATATGCCATGTTGGGAAATCCTAGTAGTTGTAGAATTGCTAGGAAATTTCTAAGTTAAGATGCTTATCTATGCCATGCTAAGCCTAGCTAATAGCAACCAAGGGTGGTGAAATATACATGCTATGATGAAAATATTTCTAAGTCTTTGGACTTGTGTTTTGCCTAATAAAACAACTAAGTAAATGAAACACCTGGGTGGAATGGAAGGAATGGTTTATGTTGAGTGGTTACACAAGGCCCATTTCTATGGTTTACCTTGTGTATCTCACTTGTGGAAAGCCACCCAGGAACAAAGAGATTTTAGAGGCCAAGTGTTGAGAAGCTTCTAGTGCAGCCACTTGGCAATATGGGCTCTGCCTTGATCACATAGGTTGCTAGAACTTAGCCATTTGGACAGTTGGTGGTAGTGGGATGATAGGTTGGAACGCGTCCATTTGGTCTAAGGGAAGGCTTCTGAAAGGTCCTGTCTTGGTGAAAATCAAGTCTGGTGGGGAAAGTGGACAACCTCTGCAGATGGAAGAATCTAAGTACTTAGCCATGTCCCTGTAAAAGGACAACTTGAGCATCAAGACATGGAAGCTATCAAGGATCTCCTCATCCCGATTTTCTAGGTAAAAACTTGTGGGTGAACAAGGGTGAAGGACCTCACTGTCTATTGGTGGTTCCTTGGGGAAAAGTTTTAACAAAGAAAAACTTTGTGATTTCAACTAATAGGCAAAACCTATTTTGAGAAAAGCAAGCCAAGCTACACTTAGACAAATTGCATATAGTATCTAGTCTACCTAAATTATACTAAGGTATCACTTGCCAATACTATTCCAATGTATTGACCCACTGTGGCTGTAACTTGTGATGTTGCAGGTTACTCTGATGAGGATTAGGAGTCATGAGTCTACACTCAACATGTTTGCCTGTGGCACATGAAGATGAAGACTTTTATTTATTTACTTATTCAAACTCTTGTACTAGGCCTGTGGCCTTGGAGTTGTAAAGACTATGTTTGTCTCTGGAATAACTGTAATAATGACCTTTGTTTCTGTGTACTTCATCTTAAACTGTGGATGCTAGCATTGATCCAGGGACTAGCATTGCAATCACAGGGATCCTTTTCCTTTATTAAGGAGGGATCTTACAAAGAGACCGTTGTTTTCTCCCTAGTAGCAACAACACATCTACAACCGAAGAGATTTCTGTCACTTCCCTTGGAAACTAGAGGCATGAACCCACTATCGAGAATAAATACTCCCTCTTGGAGTCACTAGCAACTACTTCGCCAAGATAACCACTTGCAACAGAGAGCATGCAAGATCACAAACAACACAGACATAATAGAATCATGGTGATAAAACCATTAATCAAACCAACATAATAATCTCAATATCCATCGGATCCCCGCAAACACCAACATGCATGATTACAAATAGATTAGATCTTGATCATGAACGGAGCACACAAGATATATACATGAAAGCACAAAGGAGGAGATACAACCATTTAGTTACTACATGGACCCCTAGTCCAACGTGGAACTACTCACGAATCATACCGGAGAGAAGGCCTCCGGGATGATCTTCCCACTGGCAGGGTGCCGGGAAGAGCTTTAGATCCCCCGATCTAGGGATGATAGTGGCAGCGGCTACAGACGGTTTTGTGGATTTCTGATCAGGTACCGAGAGTTTATGCATCGGGGGCTTATTATAGGCGAAGGGGCGAGACCGGGAGGCGGCCAGGAGGGGCAAACCCTACCTAGGCGCGGGGTAGGGCCCACCCGCGCCTAGGGGGGTTTGGCCTCCCTGGCATGCTTCTCCGTCTCCCCTCTGGACTTCTTGTTCCCCACAAAAAATTATTGACTTTGTCCTTCGTCCCGTCCAGTTCTGAGAATATTTCTGTACTAACTTTTCTAAAACCAAAAACAACAGAAAACAGGCATCTGGCACTATTGCCACTTGTTAATAGGTTAGTACCATAAAACATGTAAAAAGCACCTCAACGTGTAGACAAGTAAAGCAAAGTAGATATAAAACAAGCATGTAGCATCAAAAATTATAGATATGTTTCCAACGTATCATCATCCCCAAGCTTAACTCCTGCTCGTCCTCGAGTAGGTAAGTGATAAACAGAATAATTTTTGAGGTGACATGCGCCCTCACAATAAAGATCCAACCATTTGCAAACATTGAAAGCTGGGATCAAAGAACTCTAAACATGTGAATGAAAGATGGAGTTCTAACAATAGGACATAGTAATTATGCATGCACCATGACAAGCTACAAACAAAGATCATGAATAATGTGCATTGAAAAACGTTTGTTTGTTTCACATGCAGAAAACATAGCATAGTGGCAATCAGCTTGTCCCTCATAGAGTAGCAATATAATGCATAGGACACCTGCAAAGTTCACAAGGGTGACTAGAAACAGATAGTACAAGAACAAGTAATAACACAATATGCATCAATTAATAAGCTCTGGAACACTGCACATAGAATGACAACTATGCTCTCTTTATGGTGCCTAAAGGTAGAAGGTGGAGACTCAAATAATGGTGGAAGAAAGGCCTTTTTGTAAAGGAAGCAGAGATTACAAGTTTCAAAAAGAGCTTCCAAAAATTATGGTACTTATTAGCTTTCAACCCTCATTGCCCCTATCATAAGAATCTTGAAATGGTTAAGTTTAAAGTGGCAAAGCTGGAGTATATGCTTGACAAAGTATAAGTTGGCAATGTCAAGTCCCTTGACTATGAGGGCTACACCTTATGGATAATCAACTTAGGGCCCAGGAAAGTTCTTGTCACTATAAGTATTTGCATATCATTGAGAACCGCCAATGGGGTACCCCTTGGACATGGTACATGAGCTTTCCCATAACCAAAATGACAAGGCAAGCAGACAGTGAGAATCTCAGCAATCTTTTTATTTACCATATGCATAGCTTTTTATTGAGGATTCTTCATCGATAGCTCACTATGGTGATGCTACAAGTTTCCACCATGATTAGGCATGGATTAGGCTAGCGGCCCATGTGTTTCTCTAACAGATAAGACAAACTCCATGGACTTACAAGTTCCCACTTCATTTCACACCGGTAACATCCATAGACAAAAGAGCATGATATCAACTGAGTACAACAAGGTACAAGTGCAATGTTGAAAACGTTCCCCGTGACAGCACGGTTCTGCTAATTCCAACTTATAAGTGCAAGCATATACACCAAAGTTGTCACAACGGTTCAAGTTTATTAGGGGCAAAGAATAAATTGTGCCATCAAGTTCGTGAGGGCTTTAATCACTAAGTTTTCACATAACAAAATAGTTTTTAATTGGAAGATAGATGAAAACAAGAATATACTTTGGAATGGTGTAACACACCATGCATAGGAGTTTATAGTGGACACTTTGGAATAACTTGGTTTATTGGCAGTTGGAAGCATGAGTAGAACTTACTCATAAAAGTGGAGGCTAGCAAAAGACTGGGAGCAACCAACTAAGAGAGCAATAATGGCCATAATTATGCAATGCTACAAAGCAAACTAATCAAAGCAAAGAGTGGTACTACAAGTCAAGGACTAAATGATCCTAGAGGCTAATTGTGACTTGTCATAGTCATAGCATGGTGTGAGCATGTTCTAAGTCAACCCAAGCAAAACATCAAAGGAGAATACCACAATACTATGCTTTTGCATGCTAAAACAACGCATAATTTTTTCAAGGCACACTAAGCAATCCCAATTGTTTGGAACAAGACATGCTACAGAAATAATCACTAAGCATAATGCAAAAACAACCCCTAGCATGTCATGCTAAAGTCTAAGTCACAGCCAATGCAAGCTCCTCTTGCACTTCAAGCAAGAACTTACTACTCCTTTCCCAAACACCAAGCAAACTTATTTGCAAAAACAACACAGCGAGAACGGGGGTCCAAACTTCTTTATTCAAGCAAACTAAACAACCTAAGCAAAGCAAAATAAAACTAAGACGCTCCAAGAACAATACAACAGTGCATGAAACAATAAAAGTGAAGTGTCTAGATAGACCTGAGCTTTTTATTGATGAAGAAGGGGATGCCTTGGGCATCCCCAAGCTTTGACGTTTGTACCTCTTGGATATTTCTTGGGGTGACACCATGGTGGCATCCCCAAGCTTGATCTTTTGTCCATTTTTCATCTCATTGCATCATTCTCTCTCTACACCTGAAATTTTTCCTTCATACAAAACTTCACACAATCTTCATTAGCAACATTCGCTTATTCAAAAGATATTAGACCGCTTGGCAAAGCTTTGGAACAACAAGGATTTCACTAAAAACACAAGCTACTTAAGTAACTCCTTCAAAGAAACTCAATTTACCTGAAGAGAGATCAAAAAGGAATCAATAAGAAGCAAATACAAATAATGGCAGAAATCTGTGAAAACAGACCATCAGGTAGAAACAAATTTTTTCGAACATCTTCTGTTGCTCAAATCAAAAAGTGTTGACCTAACAAAAGTTAGCCAACATACTGGGGGATTTATTCGTCTATTTTGAGATCAATCCGATTTACAGAGCCTCCTCATGAATTTCTTTGGTGGAGGACAGAAATCTGTTTCGGGACAACAACTCCCCAAATCTTACTTCCCTCTCATTAGAGGTCATTCTTGGCACAAAAAAAGCAAACAAAAAGGATAAGGAGAGGTCATTACAGTAGTAATAACTTTCAAGACTCAAGTAAAATCTTGGGTTATCTCCCAACAAGTACTTTTCTTTAACGCCTTTAAGTTAGGCATGATAGCTTGAGAAGATGCTCTCATAAGAATTATGAATTGAAGTCAAAGAGAGCATCAAGAAGCAAATTCAAAACACACTGAAGTCTAACTCACTTGCTATGCATAGGAATCTTGTAAGAAAATAAATCAAAGAAGCACATAGTAACAAGAATGGGAAAACAAAACAAGTGCAACTTCAAGATTTTCAACATAAAGAGGGGAAACTTAATATTGTTGAGATACATAAGACTATATTTCCCTCTCTCATAATAACTTTCAGTAGCATCATGAATAAACTCAAAAATATAACTATTACATAAAGCATGCTTTTCATGATCTACAAACACATAATTTCTATCAAGCTCAAAAATAGTGGGATTAAAACCTTCACAGGTTCTATCCAAAGTAGATATTTCAAAAGGATCCACTGGAACATAACAGTCCTTCTTTGGCAAGCATGGGGGACATTCAAATAATATAAGAGGTAAAGAGTTACTCTCATTAGAAGGTAGGCATGGGTAGATCAATTCTTCCTCCTTTTGTTCATCACTCTCCTCCTCTTTTTCATCTAATGAGCTTCCAGTTTCAACAATTTATTCTTCCATAGGCTCCTTCAAGGCATTAGTCTCTTCCATTTGTGGAAAGCATCTATTAAAATATTCAAGAATATAGCCATTTGCTTCCTTGTAATTATGAAAGCAGAATTTTAGTATCTCATAAACCTCATGTTCATAAGGTGCATCATCAGTATTTTCAAGCAAACTAGCAAGTTCAAATGCACCCTTGAAAGCAACAAATTCTTCAATTTGTTCCACATAATAAAAGTCATAATTTCCCTTAACATAAGAAGATATGGTAACATTATCATTATACTCACATTGAAAAGGCAGGTGTTTATACCTCCTGTAGCAACAAGACTTATCAAAGCAATAAGTAACATTATAAGTAGAGAACACGTCTCTAGCAATAGTATTCAAATTATCAATTTGTTCCCATAAGTGTTTCCCTTTTTGTGACAAACGGTGTTCCTTATAATAATACTTTTGTTTTTCCATGAACCCACCTTGCCAATAAGAACTAGTTTCAAAGAAACCATTCATTGATAGAAAGCATGATTAAGCAAGGAAACATACCAACAACTATAGTAGGAACTATTTTTTTTGTGTTTTTGAATAAGGCAAGCAAACCAAGCTAGACTAATTTTTTTGGGTTTTTTGAAAAGATGCAAACAAAACCAAGAAAAATAAACTAAGCAAACTAAAAATAAAGTAAAGAGAAAGGAAGTGAAGGACTCCCCTAGTGAATACGTCCTTAGCATCCCCGGCAACGGCGCCAGAAATTAGCTGGTGCTTGACAGGGAGGAAGAAGTTTGATGTCCCTTTATTCCCCGGCAACGACGCCAGAAATTTGCTTGATGGCTCCCAATAATTGTCGTGGAACGCTTTGTTGGAAACCCCAAGAGCAAGGTATGAAGCAGCACAGCAGCAAGTTTCCCTTAGTAAGAAACCGAGGTTATCGAACCAGTAGGAGGAAGGAAACGTCACACCGGTGTTGCTGGCAACGTGGAGACCTGCACAACACAAACCTCAAGACTTTGCCCCAAAATATTAGTGAGGTTGTCAAGCTCACCGGTTTGCTGTAACAAAGGATTAAACCTATGGTGTGGAAGATATATCAATGGTAAAGATTGGACCGGGGTCCATAGTTCACTAGAGGTGCTCTCCTTAGATAAACAACATGGCATGAAGGGTAAACAAATTACAGTGGGGCAATTGATAGGAACTGAGCAACGCATAACAACGCAATTACTAGCTAGAAAGATCCTATGAAGTCGATTGGGCAATACAACAATATACATAGACCGTAATCCAACTGCATCTATGACTAGAAGTCTACCTTCAGGTTATCATCCGAACCCCCTCCAGTATTAAGTTGCAAGCAACAGACAACTGCTTTAAGCAAAGTGTGTAAGGTAAACAGTCCACATGTTCCATGAACAAGAGACCGTTGTTTTCTCCCTAGTAGCAACAACACATCTACAATCGAAGAGATTTCTATAAATTATCTTGGAAACTAGAGGCATGGACCCACTATCGAGCAAAAATACTCCCTCTTGGAGTCACTAGCAACTACTTGGCCAAGATAACCACTAGCAACGGAGAGCATGCAAGATCACAAACAACACAGACATGATAAAATCATAAAGATAAAACCATTAATCAAACCAACATAATAATCTCAATATCCATCGGATCCCCGCAAACACCAACATGCATGATTACAAATAGATTAGATCTTTATCATGAACGGAGCTCACAAGATCTATACATGAAAGCACAAAGGAGGAGATACAACCATCTAGCTACTACATGGACCCATAGTCCAAGGTGGAACTACTCACGAATTATACCGAAGAGAAGGCCTCCAAGATGATCTCCTCTGGCAGGGTGCCGGGAACAGCTTCAGATCCCCCCGATCTAGGGACGATGGTGGCAGCGGCTACAGACGGTTTTGTGGATTTCTGATCGGGTACCGAGAGTTTATGCATCGGGGGCTTCTTATAGGCTAAGGGGCGAGACCGGGAGGCGGCCAGGGGGGCAAACCCTACCCAGGCGTGGGGTAGGGCCCACCCGCGCCTATGGGGGGTTTAGCCTCCCTGTCCCGCTTCTCTGTCTCCTGTCTGGACTTCTTGTTCCCCACGGAAAGTTATTGACTTTGTCCTTCGTCCCGTCCAATTCCGAGAATATTTATTTACTAACTTTTCTGAAACCAAAAACAACAGAAATTAGGCATCTGGCACTGTTGCAACTTTTTAATAGGTTAGTACTAGAAAACATGTAAAAAGCACCTCAAAGTGTAGACAAGTAAAGCAAAGTAGATATAAAACAAGCATGGAGCATCAAAAATTATATATACGTTTCGAACGTATCACCCCCACGTTTTTCTCCAAGTCAAGTGCGGCGCGACATTCTATATGGGGGCGGATTTTCCCCCAGAGTTTCCGTCCTGGGGGTGGACTTTTCCCCCATGGCGGTTAGTCCGCCCCTTGAGGGGGGCGGATAATCCGCCCCCTCGAGGTTTTTCACCAAGTTAAGACCGGCGTCACCTTCTGTGTGGGGGGCACACTTTCGGTCCAGGGGGCGGATTTTCCCCCTAGGGTAGATAGTCCTCCCCTAGTGGCGGCGGATTATCCGCCCCCAAACTTCTCCAACGGCAAGATCTGGGCAGGGGGGTATTTAAGCCAGCCTTCCCCCTCCTGCCAGAACTCTTGGTTCATTCAAAAAAGTCAAGATCTGTTCTTCAACCTTCATCCAAGAGAGATCCACCTTCATTCACCCAAAGGCCTCGTCCCTTGGGGAATCGATGGAGGATAATTCGATCTTCAACTACTACAGTCAAGCGCTTCATCTCCTCTCCATTCATTTGGAGAATCACCGGTCTAGTATTTCCTGCAAATATCTAGATCCTTGCTTTTGTTTATATTGATAAACCTTGTTCTTGTGAAAGTTTGTTGTCATTACGGGAGCCCCCAATTCAGTTGTGGGTGTGTGCCCCGGTAGAGTTGTAAAGGCACCGGTTCCCGCCTCGAAGGGTATCGATAGTGTAGAAGGTGGATCAGGCCTTTCGTGGCGAGATCCATCAGAGAATAGGGTGAGGCCTATTGTGGCGTGGTGGTCTTAGAACCGCCCACCCCTCCAACGCAGATGTACTTCCCTTAACAAGGAAGGAACTGCGGTAAAACAAAACCATGTGTCTCCGCGTGCTCTACTATGGTTTCCTCGCTCCTCTCTTTACGTGCTTAGTATCTAGGTTTGCATATAGGGAAATTCTCGTAGTTGCATATCTGGAGAATTTACTTTATGTCAAGCCTAAAATTGAAAAATAACTAAAAATTGAGTAGAACCTATTCACCCCCCTCTAGGTGCCCATACGATCCATTTCAATCTACAACCTCCCCCTGGCGGTTCATGAAGAAGAAGTATGTAACCATGAGTATGCATGTTCAAGGGCTAAAAAAACCCGGGATAGACATCAATCTGTATCTCATGGTGTTGAAAGAGGAGCTGTCCACGTTATGGGAAGACAGAGCCCATACGTGGGACCCCGCTACACAAGACTATTTTTATATGAGAGCGGCGGTGATCATGACGGTGCAAGACTATCCTGGTTATAGGTACTTCTCGGGGTAGGTGGTCCAAGGATTCTGTGGGCATGTTAGTTGCAAGGATAATACAATGTATTGTCAGCTATAGAAAGATCCCGAGCCTAGGAAAACCATGTTCCACGGGTCTCGAAGGTGGCTTCCCAAGAATCACATTTGGAGAAAGCAAGGACATCTATTTGATGGGACAGTCGAGCTTCGAGGAATCCTAGACCAGAGGAGAGGCGCATAAATCGATGAGCTATTTGAAAACTGGAAAGAGTGCCCTCCGCCGGGAAAAACCAAAATAAGCCAGATCCGCTATTGAAGGTATGGAAGGCAAGGTCTGTTTTCTGGGACTTTCCATACTAGAAGCTCCTATGCGTGCCTCATAGCGTTGATCTCATGCATATCATGAAGAATGTGGGCAAGATTCTCCTTGCCACCATCCTTAACACCGACAAGACCAAAGATGGGCCGAAGGCAAGGAACGACTTGAAGCATATGGGCATCAGGAAGGACCTTCAACCACCTAGTGAAGATGAAGCCGATGATCAATCGAAGGAGGAGGAGTGTAAGATCCCAAATTTCATCAAATGCAAAATCATGTTGTTTAATTCATATCATCAAGGAATATTTATCTTGCACAAAAAATTTCAAAACAAAACCCTAAATAAAACCATATTTAAACCTCTCTTATTTTATATGTCTATGGGGATGGTTTTACTTTTATTTTCAAGACCCAAAGATTATTTTGAGTGATTTTATGTGTTCACACTTTTGGATACTAGGACCACCATACAAAAATTTAGTGGAGATTTGAATTCATTTGGATTTGAATAAGCCATTCAAATCCATTCTAGAAAATAAAATCTGAAATGAAAAAGGCAAATAGGAAAAAAAAAGCAGGCGCCACCCTTTCGTCCCAGTAAGCCTAGCAGCCCACTAAGCCCACCTGGGTTTCCCCCTCTCTTCTCTATTTCTCACCCGCGCGCACACCCCCTCTCACTGCCACTAGGCCCGTTGCCACATCAGCGTCATCGTCCCCAAACCCCGCACCCACGAGTAGCTCGCCGCCCATTTCTTCCCCCTTCACTAGAATGATTTGATTTCGATTAATTGGCGATGAATGCGTGCATAATCCCCGCCCATGTTCCGGCTACTTAAACCCCACATCCTCGTGGCCATTTCCGCTCGCCTAGCCAACACCAAGCGCCACCAGGCGCTGCAAATTTTGCCCTGCACCACCGCAGCACCAAGCAGCTCCGACGACACATTCCGGTGAGATCCGTGTTTGCCTATGCCTCTCGTTCACACGAGCGTGTCCCTCTTGCCCTTGTGCATCTTCTCACGCCCTTGGCTTGTTCTAAATCGCCCCAGGTTGCCGTCCCCGTCAAGCACTGCAAGCACCCGAGTTGTCGCTCGACTCCGGCGAGCAATCACGGTAAATTCCGAGCGCCCCATTGACCTCTGCTGCATACGACTAGGTTCGCCGTGACTTTGTGCAGCTACTAATGCCTTTTTTGCCCTATTGCGACCTAGGTCGTCGCCCTTGTCTCCCGCAGTGAGCACCCGGCGCTAGGTCAAACTCCGACGAGGTTTTCCGGCCATGTCCGTGCGCTCCTGTCCAATCCAAGACCACGATGAGCTTCCTCGCATCCACGTGAGTCTGGTAAGCATCGGCACCACCCCTACCCCTCTAGCATCGCCGGCGTGTCGCCGCCAGTACCGTCGCTGCCGCCAGAACCATTTGCGTTGCCCGCGTATCGTCAGTTAGATCTGGCCCTTTGGATCTAGATCTAGCGGTCAGGATTAGATTTAGAGCGAAGGGGTAAGTTTTTATCTGAGCCGCAGGATCCACTTTAGATCTAACGACATAGAAACGTGATCTAGCGCGAACCGGTACGCACCAATCAGGAAGCGCCGCGTGTCACTGGATTAGATTTACAATCTGAATTTTGATCCATTAGATATTCAAACTTGTAAATTCAATAACTTTTGATCTGTTTGTCTAAAAATTACAAATTTTATATCAATGGATTTAGAAAAATAAACTCTTTGCATCTATGTACTTGGTTTGGCCATTTGCTTCTGTAAAATTAGGATTTTATATAGAAACATTTGTCGGCTTATTTTGGCTACATAAATTGTTTAGAAAATTATTTTAGAGGAAATTTTGGTTTATTTAGAATTTAGAAAGATAATTTGTGTTTAGTACTATTTAGTTTGACTTGTTTAGTGTGGAAAATCATTCCATTGCATTTGCATGCATTCATATATATTTTTATTTGTATATTGAATGTGAATTTGGTGTTATGATTTTATGTGTGTATTTTGGTGATTGTGGTGATTGAGATTGTGAGGATTGTTCCTATTCCCCCAACTGCCAAGGCAAGTGATGCTTCATATTTTATCCTACTATTTTAACTATGCACTAGTGATATTTTGAGTAGGATTTGCATGGAGATTTTTCTAAGTATATGCTATGACATGGGAAATCCTATATATATTGTCTTAGTAGAATTATCCTAAGTTAGTAGACTTGTTATGTTAGCATGCTTAGCCTAGCTAGTAGAACACAAGGGTGTATTATTCATGCTATGATATTATGCAAAGTCTATGACTATGTTTTTGATTAATAAAACAACTAAGTGAATGAATCACCTTGGTGGAATGGGACGAATGGTTTATGTTGAGTGGTTACACAAGGCCCATGTCTATGGTTAACCTTGTGTATCACACTTGTGGATGGCCACCCAGGAACAAAGGGATTTGAGATATTTAGTGTTGAGAAGCTTCTAGTGCAACCACATGAATTATGGGCTCTACCTTGACCAAAAAGGTTGCAATAACTTAACCAGATGGACAGTTGGTGGTAGGGTTGATAGGATGGAACGCGTCCATGGTGGTCTAAGGGAATGCTTCTGAAAAGTCTCGTCTCGATGCATGTCGAGTCTTGTGGGGAAAGTGCACCACCTCTCGAGAGGGTAAAACCTAAGTACTTAGTCGTGTCCCCGACAACGGATAATTTGAGCATCAAATACATTGAAATGATCAAGGATCTCCTCATACCAACTTGAGAATCAAAGACATTGAAAACTTGTGGTTGAACAAGGGTAAAGGTTCATCAATGTCTATTGGTGGTTCCTTGGGTGTTTTTGTCAAACTAAAACTTAGTGTTTTCAACTAATAAGAAAAACCTTATTTTGAGCAAAGCCAGCCTGAACTACACTTAGCCAAATTAATATAGTTATAAGATGTTACTATACTACAATGGTATCACTTACCAATACAATTCGAAATGTATTGATCCTCTGTGGCTGTAACTTATGATGTTACAGGTTACTCTGATGGAGACTAGGGTTATGAGTCTACACTCAACATGTTTTCCTGTGGCACATGAAGATGAAGACTTTATTTATTTTGTTAAGTATTTTGAACTCTATGTATTATCCTTGGGCTAATGAGTTGTAAGGACTATGTATCTCTGGATATTACGATGTAATAAAGACCTTTGTATTTGTGTACTTCATCTTAAACTGTGGATGCTAGCAATTCAATCTAGGGACTAGCATTGCAATCACATGGGCCTTTACCTTAAATGGTGGGGTCTAACAGATGGTATCAGAGCACTGTGTTGCCTGTAGGATTATGACCCTAATATGGATTAGACTAAGGAAACCACTAGGGAAAATGCAATTCTTTGCAAATTCCACACTTGTCTCTTTTCTTCTCATAAACCACTCCTAATCTTCTTTATCATATCTATTTGTAGATGGCAGCCATCAATGAAGCCGTCAAGAAGGGACCACTCATGACCATGACTTTAGAATGTGAGATGGAGTTTCCCAAGGCACTCAAGAACCTTATGGTTACCATGGGGATACATGGTGCAGCAGTGTACATAGGATTTCCCGTGATGGATGAAGGAGAAGAGTATTGGTGGTTACAAATCCACTTGTACAAAAACAAGTAGGAAAACCACAAAGAGTCGGGATTCTGCATGGTCACCAACTCTGAAATGCATATGTCATTCTTTGACTCTGCAAGGAATGCAGCTTGGAATGCTATCAAGGATCTTGGTGAAAGACTCAAGTGTAGAATGCTCAACACTCAAAATGATCTTAGAGAGGAGAAGAAGTATACCCAAGACTTAGAGACCGCCATAAAACGTCTAAGGGAAGATATCATAGACTTAGCATATGAGTGAGAATTGTGACGTACACAAATAGTTGGACCACCACACTTGTCATTTTCTCGCGTTAAATTTTTTGATCATACCAATCTATGTGGTATGACAAAAATTTGTTTAAGATATGTTTGAACCTTAGTGATTGTGATAGATTATTGTATTCTATGACTTGTGTGTTTTATTGTTGAAGTATGCTTTTGGCTTTTTTTCACTACCTTATGTTTTTTCTTACTTGTGTTGTTTCTAATTTTTCTCTATCCTATGTAATAGATGCCTAGCTTTGTTCTCACCACCGCCGAGGAGTTCAATGTAACTCGTTTTGGATCCTGTACCGTGCAACTTGTTAGTGTGCTTGGTCTCCCCCTCCCTAGCATTAAGGGACTTCAGCTCCGGAAGTTTGAGAGGAAGAACTTAGGGGGATTTAAAGTCTCTCAGCCGGGACGCCAGTCAGATCCCCCTACCGATGAGATTGCCTTCAAGATTATGCAT
This sequence comes from Avena atlantica, assembly GCA_910589765.1. NCBI lineage: Eukaryota > Viridiplantae > Streptophyta > Magnoliopsida > Poales > Poaceae > Avena > Avena atlantica. The sequence continues at coordinate 118,279,291 of OU342734.1, read as the reverse complement.
GATGACAAGGAGAAGGGACTCGATGTCGCCATGCATGAGCTATTTGGACGACTTTGTGTATGTCACTCCGCCGAGCTCACGGGCCTCTACTTCCACCCATTTGGGAGACGTGACGAGGAGGGAGAGGCTGTAGTGTATGACGATGCCACTAGAGAGATTATTGAGCCAATGCGTTTCTATCTTCAGGACCTAGAAAGCCTTCTTAGACACCTCGATACGGATAGGACCAACGTCATGCTTAGCAATGACGAGCTACAAGTCCAGTTGAGGGAGAAGGACAAGGCCTTCGTGGAGCAGGATGAGAGCACCAAGGAGATGGAGGCTAGGTTCGAAAATCAAGACAAGAGGTTCATGAACCAAGAAAAGAGAGTGCAGGATAGGAACAAGAAGATCAATGAGATGAAGGCCGAGATAGAGCTCAAGGATCTTGAGCTAGAGACACAGCAGGGAGTGATAGAGAGGCTACGCTCGCAGAAGAGAGCCCTTGAGGCGAAGGTCGGTGCCTTGACCACTAGCGTGGAGGAGTACAAGTCAGAAATGGAGGCATCAGGACTTGCTCTTGTGGACGAGGAGGTTGACATGGTGGAGTAATGTTGTCTCCTTGGCTACCTATCCATTTATGATCCTTTTATTATCGAGTCGCATTGATCATCCAACATGTGGATGACTATGCTAGTGTGTTTACTTTTCCAAAACTTGTTGTTCACGTTGTTTAAACTCCAAGTTTATCTTTTTCTTGATTATTTGTGATTGTTTCTGTGTGATGTATTGTGCATGTTAGCATCTATGGTTTATATCTCATTACTTATCCTTATTGAAACCATAGATGCCTCCCCGTCGTGCCAATCCCAACCTTAACAACAATAAAAAATGACAATGAGATGCAACAGCTGATGAAAGCCCAGACTCAGTTGATGTAAATTATGACCCAGTTTATGGCGAATCAGAATCAGAACCAAAACAACAACAACAACAACAACACCACCAACAACAATCAAAACAACCCACCAGCCTTTGATATGCTTACAAGGTTTCTGAGGTTGAGGCCTGAAAAGTTCTCAGGAACCATTGATCCTATGGTAGCCAATGACTGGCTACGTTCTGTGAACAAGGACTTGGTCACTGTGGGCTGCACTGATGAGGAAAAGGTCAGATTTGTAGCACATATGCTTGATGGACTAGTAGCTACATGGTGGGATAATTTCCAAATCACCACTCCTATTGAAGATGTGACTTGGGAAATATTTGAGGATAGATTCTGCACAGCTCATATCTCTTCAGGAGTGATGGGTTTGAAGAATAAGGAATTTCACAACCTTAAGAAACGCCACCATAGTGTGGCAGAATATATTGAGGAGTTCAACAATCTAGCATGCTATGCACCGGATGATGTTGACACTGATGCTAAGAGGAAGGAAAGATTCCTTGAAGGGTTGAATGATGAGATGTTCATGCAACTATCTGCTGCATATGTTCCAACTTATGAATCACTATGTTATAAAGCCACCATCTTGGAAAGAAAGATGAAGCAGGTGGAGAGTAGGAAGATGAAGCACCACTTTGATAAGCATGGATCGGGATCGTCTCACAAGCGTTTCCATGGTGAAGATAGTGGAGGTTTTGGATCCCACAAACACGGGAAATATAACAGCCACCACAACAGTAACCGTCACCATAATAACAAGAACCACCATGGTCATGACAATGGTGGATATAAGAACCACAAGAGTGGACACAAGAGCCATCATAGTGGGAATGGCAATGGAATTCAGCCGGCTAAGAGTTATATCAGTGTAACATCCCAAAAATATTCAACTAGAATCATCAAACTCTATGCATCCAAATTTAGGGTTAACAAAAACTTTTCTAAATAAAAATATGAAAGCATGCATGTGTGTATGCATCCCATTTTGAATTCTTTTGAATTGCCTTGTTTATGTGTTTCTTTACTTGTAAAAGGATTCTTAGGTGAAATAAACATCATCTAAACAATCCCCACACTTTTCCCAAAGACAAATAAATCAAAACAAACAAAATAAAGGAATGGTCATTTTGACCAATTTAACTCCCATGCCTACTTTGGCTGTCTCTAACTTTCAGAACTTAACAGAATCCTGTTTGGATCTTTGCACCCCTTGATAGTAATCGTAACAAAGTATCAAGGCCCACATTGTGATCATCCCGAAACATTCAATTGCATAGTTTAAATGACAGTTTAAAATTGAATCTTTATCATATGGGAAGATCCCACTTTTTCAAAAACCACTCAAACAAGCTCAACTTTCAAAACCCAAGCATCTACAGACTCACCAGCACCTACCTAGCACACCCACCAAAAATCTTTTCAAAATTCAAAACTTGAATTCATGCGGCCATTTCATCAAACACCTTGCAGATGCAAATCAAATAAATCCAAACACTATTTGGAGCAGTGATTTGAGCCTAACTTGTTCCCTCTCTGGTTGAAACTAGGCTTTAGTAGATCATCTAGCTCATTTGTAAACATCTAGCACCATTGTAAGCTTGGCAATGTCATCAATGGTGAACAGCCGAAGCCACCCATGCCACCCCAGTGTAGATAGCAAGCTAGGAGAGGAACTAGCCATGCCAACCTTGCCCGAGAGATCACCCATGCCTCACCGCCCCGTCTCGACCAGCCCTGCGTCGAAGACATCGACCAGAGCAACCAGGAACGCCGCGCCCGTGCCGCTGTCGACCATGCCGAGCGTGCGCCAGAGCGCCACCCTCGACACACGCCCACAAACCGCGCGCCGCCCTCGCCGCGTGCATACACGATCACCACCGTCCCAGGAGACCGCCAGACATCCCCGTTCGCCGCCCCATGCCTCACAGCCATCGCTCGCCGTCGAAGACGCCGCCTCTGCCGCGCAGAGCATCACATGTTCCAGAACTTTTGCCACCGCCCCTACACGCGCATTAAAGCCATAGAGCATCGCCACGAGACCACCGATCGATCGCCACCGCCGGCCATGCCTCTAGCAGCCCGTAGCCATGTCGCCACCGTCGCCTGCCCATTCCATTCGGTCTCGTCGTCGAGACTATAAATATAGGCCTCCCCCGCTCAAACTCTTCACACCATCTCACTCCCTCTCCTCACAGATCGTTCCACCCCATTCCCGGAGCAAGGCGAGCAGCGCACCGCCGGAATTTGGCCGGAGCAGGCCGCCTCTGGAGAAGAAGGGCATCGTCAATTTTGTTCACCCCAGGAGAAGCTGCCGGTACCATGAGATTCGCCGTCGTCGACTTCATCGTTCGCCCGCCTCGCCAACACTTGCCTGAGCCCCGGTGAGCCCCCGACGACCCCCACCTGCCGCGTTAGGTTTCTGTCTCGCGGGCGCCGCCCGACATGGACGATGAGTAGCAGCCGTTCGATTAGACTTAGATTGTGCGGATGAGATTAACCCGTACCTCTTTGCATTTAAAGAGCCACTGACTGGTGGAACCCCCCTGTCAGTTGAGCCCCACGCCACGGAGTGACACCAGTCCGGCCCATTATCGTTTCCCGTGCAGCCCAGTCGTTTGAATTTAACTTTTTCCATTTTAATTCAAACACAGTTTTGTACCTAGTTTGAAAAATCAACCCAGCTCAATTTAGTGCACTGTAACACCCTCAGAATCGGCCCTATGCAAGTTTTAGCGCTTCCTGCCAAACCCGCATAGAAACGATTCAAAGGTGCCCACCAGGCACTTGCGTGCGGGTGGAAAACGAAGTAATATCATTACACAATAGTCCTCAATGGAACCCACAAAACATATATATACAACAGCGACTCAATGAGTCAAGAATAAGATATACAGTACAAAGATCCAAATCACCTTTAAAACAATATAGCGTCCGAGTATGGACAAGATGCAAATTGAGCTAAGAGCCCTGAAGAATAACCAATGGCGTCCATAACCCTGCCCAGGCCAAGCCGGAAGGGTAACCCTGCTAACGACGTCGATCTCAAAACCTGTTTAAACAAAAGGGGTGCCGACAAAGGGCAAAGGAAAAAGAGAGAGCGGTCAGTACTGAGGCCAGTACACGCCGAGGCTAGAATTCGGCGGTCCTCGCCTACATAGGTATGGTGGACTGAGCGGCAGCGCAGCATGCACTAAACAACCTATAGAGACTCGAGACAACTAGCGGCTATCAGAGAGGGATAAGAAAGACCTATTCGGAACCAACCTGATACTACCACCAAACATACCCATCCTGGTATTTCCCCCTCGAGACCAAACGAGGAAGTCAACCGAGGAACTCACACCGTTGGCAGTTTTATTCATTTCGTTATAGTGGCGGCAATTACTAGTCAAATATAGATAGCAAGAGTCATCCTGATATAATAAGCAGTGGCCAGTTTTAGTTAACCATTCCGTTGTAGTTGCAACACTTACTAGTCAGATATAATTAGCATGAGATATCCCAAACCCAGCAGTTGTTGGTACTTTTATTTAGCCATTCCGTGGTAGTGGAGCTGATTACTAGTCATATCGGATACCAGTCAAATTATAACAGTAAACTTTAGTTAGGGTTGTCTATGATCAAGAACTATGCTCCAAGTCGTCCATAACCGCGGACACGGCTTTTCGAAAAGATTTAACCCTGCAGAGGTGCACCAAAGTATCCACACGCACTTCGACCCTTTTTGCCAGATCAGTTAACATACACCCATCGGTATGTCGGCGGGGCCTAAGTCATGACGTTTCCCAGACCCAAAGCAAGTACATGGGGGCCACCCCACTAAGCTACCCGCAACGAAGTCGGACGGTCTCCGAGACGGACTCAGGGTTTGTGTCAATGGCTGTAAACGACTGGGAACCCGAAAATGAGACTAGGCTTGTCGATACCGCGAAAACACTCCGCTTACCTAAACAGTACAGGTGCAGTACTTCGCACAATTTAAATTAAGCAGTAAAGCATGGCATAAGTACAACATAGTAATAAAGCCCCAAACTAATTGTGGCCCCCGGTACAATACTTTGAAATCAGGTACTAATCGATGGGGGTGCCCATACACCCCACTTGTGGTTAGCGCGCTCGATCTCGGAACAGGTGTCAAGAACTCGGGGTCCTACAGGACACAAGTGGACGGTTAACAACCAAATAACATCTACTGCCCACCTGTGCCTCTGCATTACCTACTTCAATTTTAGTTATTAAACGATAATTGAATTAAACAATAATTAAAGCCATGATCATCTCCAACCTTAAACATACGGCAATACTCCAACAACTGTGGTACTGGACCACACGCAACAACACTTGAGCAAGCGACTACGACACGCAAGTCCAACTATCTACCAAACAACAGGTAATAGGATGTGTCCAAGGCAATATAAGGCTGCACGGGATATCACGGGTACGAAAACTAGAGCATCGCAACACAGATAGCAATAGATCAACAGGAGGGAATAAATACTATAAAAGTAAGATGGGTAGAAAGGGGGATATGCTCGCCTGAAAAACATTGCCGAAGGTACATCCGAAGATCGGGGCGAAGCTCACATCAACTCAACGGCCTTATCCGCGAAGAAGCAAAACACTAGAATAAACACCGGATGCACTACTTAATACCACGGCAGAAGATCGGGCATGATGCATGTATGATGCATGACATGGCAAAGATGCGATGCAATTAGGCAATATTAAGCGAAACCGGGGTCCCGACAATTATTAAGTTCATGTTGTTTAGATACCCCGCAATTTAAATGTTGGCTTAACAAGGCAAAATATAACACCGGTTTGATGCACAAATTTAAATGGGACCAATATTAGACTAGAAAAGCCCGCATATGGACCCCATATTTAATTATGAGGTGAATCGGCATAATGCCCCCAACCCACAATATGTATGCAAGTATGAACAATTTAATATGCAACAATATAGATGTCATATATATTGTAAAAATAGGGGAGGTCTCGGAAAAAGGTCACACATGTCGGGTTGATGATCTTGGGGGCTCGGATGGGTCCGGGGCGGTCTTCGAATCTTCAGGGCCTCGACCATCGTATCTAGGAAGGAGATCTTGGGGCAGGGGTTCGGTCTTCGGTTCCGAGAAGGATATCTTGTTGGTCTGGAGGTGTTCGAGTCCGGATCGGAGAGGAAGAAGAAATTGTTCTCAAAAAGTCTTCGGGTCCAACTATTGCTCCTGGTCATCGGGGGTTTCGAACCAGCGTCACCACCGAGCTGCCGCATAGAAAACAGAGCGTTGGCGGAAGGGTCCAAGACAACAACTCAAGCTCAAAGGATCGGAAATTTCATGAGCACAAGAACCCGTCACCACACATCACAGGGCCAAGATAGAAACCAGGATATACTGCCACACGTAACACAATAGCGTGCCTGTTTGATTGCACCTGAACAACACCACGTAGTGGAGCCAAAGGCATGGACGACGTCGGTATGTAGTGGGGGCGCTAGACGCAGAGACATGGGAGGAACAAAACAGGGCGGGGCCTCCATGCCAGTGGAGAAGGGCGGTCGCGGCAAGACGAGGAGGCAGGCGCGCACTGGGGAGCGTGACCCGGCGATGCAGAGAGGCGCGGGCCTCGCTGGGCGACGTGAGGTGGCGGCGTACAGGGCCTTCGGGCTGGGCCAACAATGAGGAGGTGGTGAGGGAACCGCGGCGGCAGAAGATGAGGGGCGCCGGAGTTCCTGCGGGCGGCGCCATGGGGACGCGGGGGCGCACAGCAGGTCCCGCGACCGAAGGAGAGCAGCGTCCAGAGAGGGAGGCGGGCTCGACGGGGCCGACAAAGAGGAGGCCCAAGGCGGCGCTGGTGCTGGGGCACGCGGCCGGCAGGGGGGCAGAAGGTGGGGTCCAGCGCAGGAATAGTCCGGCGCGGCGACTATAGGAGAGAGATGGAGGCGGCTCGAGCAGGCCGAACGTGACGCGGGTGGGAGGATCCTGCGGAGGCGCGCGACGCCGACGGAGGGCGGCCGAGGGAGCAGGCGGCGACGATGGAGGTTAGCGAGAGGGAGGGGTCGCCAGGTAGCAGGGGAGATCGATTAAGGACGATGGAGTTGCGGGAGCGAGCGACGTGGTGGGAAGGGCCAGGTTGGGGCCAGCGTGGTGTGCGTGCTATGTGTGTTGCGTACGTGGTGTGGTGTACCGCGTTGGGTGGGCCTGGGAGAGAGATGAGTAGGGGTCATGTGCGTGTTTGGGTGGGGTAGGTCCAGGAGAGAGAGAGAGGGGAGGTGGCGACCCAGGATTGGTTGAGGTGATGTGGAGGGTGTGAGGTGGCAAGCACCGATTGGTGCCGGCGAGGTGGAGGGCTGGGTATGATAGGATTGGGTAGAATTAGGACTAGATATTTTAGACTAGGGTTTGGAGCTGGCCGGCCGGGCTTTCGGGCCTAGCAGGCTGCCTCCTAAAAATAAAATAAAAGTTTTATTATTTAAAACGGGGCATTTGAAATCCGTTGATAGACGAAACAAAATAATCCGGAGACCCGGGTTTTAATTTGAATAAAGACGGGAATATTTAGAAAACAAAACTAGGCGTTTCGAAAATAGTTTAGACAAAAACCATGCAGGATGATGACGATGCTCAAATGCAATGTGGCATGATGACATGAGCATGCGGTCATGATGATGCAATGCACAAAAACACCGCGATTTTCTAGTAGTGGTTTTGCAGGGCGCCACATGCACCAAATTGAATGAAACCAATTTTGTTAGAAATATATTGAAATGCTTAATACAAGCCCGTTGGATTCAAATCATTTGAATCTATAGATCAACCTTGGTAAAAATAACAAGGCAGAACCTTTTCTGCATTCAAACATTTTTCAAATTTAAACCATAATAGCTTTTGAGTTGATTCCAACTCTCAAAAATCACATTTGATCATACCTTTCATAATATATAAAAACATTTGGGTTTAATTACAAAAATAATGCTCAAGTATTAAAAGAATGCCACATAGGCATTTATAGTCACTTTATTTAAGTAAAATAAAAGGTTAAACCTTATTAAATTGTGACACCACTTTAAATCAAATTACCATATACTGAAATGTGTGGTGATGACATGTGTCAACATCATCCCATGTTTGGTTTGGAGAATATTAAATCTTAAGTAGTTTTTCAATGAGTAGAAACTACTTTTCTAAAACCAAAATCTTTAAGTCAAATTCTTGTAATGTTAGTGATGATGCTAGATCATCTATAGGACCATTTTTTGTGATGATTGAAAGTAGTTAAGCATTGTTTGGTGATTGTGTACCTCGTATTTATTCATAGACACTAGTACCGACCAAGGATACGAGGAGGAAGGAGGATACTACGAAGAAGAAGCCGAGGAGAACTTCAACCACTGCTCTGCACAAGGCAAGCCAATACTTGCAAGCAAATACTTGCAAGCTATTAACCTTGCAAGCTAACACTTGCAATTTAGCAAGCTTATACTGACACTGGTGCAAGCTAAAACTTGCAAGATACTATACCTATGCAAGCAAATACTTGCTTTTACCATGCCAACTATATGCCTTAAGCATATATGATCATAACCACTTGATAAACCAATCCTAGTTTTACTTACAAGCTTATTACTTTATTTCTTTATCAAAGCTCTTACTTAGAGTTTACTTAAGTAAATTGTAGATACTAGAAAGATAATTGAAGGTTGCATAAAGAGCATAAAATTTGGCCTAAGATAGATAATCTTTATGTCATCCTAAGGCATGAGATTGAACTTAGTTAAACTCCACTAGTTTACCACCCCTCATTAGTACTTACCCCCACTTGTAGATGCTAGTGCTAAGCATAAAACTTGGTCAACTTAGATGGGAATACTTGGTGGAAAAATGGTTATGAAAATCTTGGAATGATGGATCATTCTATTGAAATGTTTTGGACATGTGTTTCCGAACACCAGATGATTTATGGCGATGAAAATGTTGAGGCATGAGCCTTAGCCCTTTATAAAACTGATGGTTGTCTGGATGCGATACCATTCCAATTTTACCGTACAACCACAATACCCGAGAATTGGGTAGGGCTTGACTGGAAGCTTATATACCTTAGTATTGGTTCCCTCACGGCCAAGGTCTGAGATGAGGCTACCTTGTGAAGATTGTCCACCTGTGCAGTACCCAAGATGACAGTTAGTCATGGTTGGGAGGCCAAACTCACAGGAGAGGTGCTTATACTAGGGTGTGTAATTGAAAGGTTAGGATTGATTATCCGCATACTGAGGATGGTGAATTCAGGATTTGTTCCTGACGGATGTATCGAATGTTGTGGTGAAAGTGTACAATCTCTGCATAGTGTCAAACTATTCGAATAGCCGCGTCCGCGGTTATGGACAGTTGGAGTGGCCATACTATTTCCCCGTCAGATGTTTTCAAAATGACTTTTGAAACGAAACGAGACCTTGACTTGACCACAACAGAGTTGTGATATGAAATTCAAGTTCCCACTTAGGTGTTATAAAACTTGACTAGCTTTCTCTTGCTTCTGAACTTAGTAGATGTAAATCTGGCTTTTTGCAAAACAACGCTAGAGCTTAGTGTCCTACTACAAAAATCCCCTTCACTTGTTAGTATTAGTTTGCGAGTACTTAAAGAGTACTCATGGCTTTGTCCCTGGCTATTCCCGTGGCTAGAATATGAATAGGAGTACTTGGAGGATGGACCCTAGGAAGGTTACGACAACTAGTATCATCTCCCATTGTCAGCATTGCCTGTGACCCCGAAGATAGACTTCGCCTACGCTACCGTTATTATTACGTCTTTCCGCTACTTGAGTTGTATTAAGAACTGGATCATGAGATCCTTATTTGTATAAGACCTTATGTATAGTTTGTAATGGATGATGTACTGTGGTATCCAATTCTGTTATGTCTCGCAAAAATGGTAATCCTGGGATTGCGATGTATGGCATAACAGGCATCTGGGATTAAAAATCCAGGTGTTGACAAGTTAGTATCAGAGCCATCCTGGCCATAGGAGACCCTAGTTAGACTGGACATTTGGAATCAAAAACTTAGTTTCAAAACCAAAGAAAGAAAATATTTACAAAAAATTATTCCCATTCTTATCACTTGATTCTTTCATGAAAATTCATGTTCTCAAAAACTCTTGCAAAATACATAAAATTTGACACACTTGATCACTCTACTAACTTACTCATCTTATATTCTTTTAGATGGACGTGAAGTACAACAAGTTTTACTAGTTTGGAAATGGAGGAGACCTTATCTTTGAGAGGGATTTGGACCATCTTTCGGAACTTCTGGAGCGTCCGCACCCAGAGTTCTTCGGAGCTCAGCTCAATGATTAAGGAGGAGAAGATCAGCAGTCTCCGAGGAAAGATTGAACCTCCCACTGCTGAGGGAATTCAGTTTACCTTAAGAGAGAACAACTGGCTCGATGGACTTGCCAGGGCCATGCAGGAAGCTCTTGCCCGTATGTGTGGGCAGAGTATCAACCAGATCAAGGGTACCCGCTTTGAGTTTTGTCCAAGGCGTGATGCTAATGGACAACCACTGGAAGCCCCATACCACCACGAGCTGAAGAATCAGTTGGACCACCTTAGCTTCATGATGTACGATCGTCAGCAGGAGTTGGATAATTGCCGTGACTACTCCAACCACAAGTCCGCCATTATCAAGACAAAGGATCAGACCATCGCCATGCTAGCGAAGGATCGCGAGTCTCGCCGCCGTCAGCTCGATAAGAAGGAGCACATCATTGCCCGTCTTCGCCACCGTATCTCGTCTTTGGAGGAGACCATCCTCGAGAGAGACATGCAGTTGGAAGAAAGGGAGAATGCCAAAGAGGATCTTCGTGGAGACCCCTACTCCTATCTCAGCGATGATGATGATTTTCTGGAGGATCAGGTTATGGATTTCTTCACCGATGAGGAGGATTTCGCCTTCATCAATGACGAAGATGATGATGAGGATGACGACTACACCGACTCCGAGGAGTAGTAGCACTTGAGCACTAGCGTAGTGAGTAGTATTCGGTCCCACTGTATTGTAGTTTCCAGAATGGTTCCTAACACCATCTGTTTACCTTTGTTGTGGTGTGCGTTGTATCGTGTGAATGAATGAAAAGCAAGTTGCAAAAAAAATCTGAGTCAAACTTTAAAATTTTTTCAAAGCCCTGAACCTTAGAAATTTCCCTCTTTTCTCATGATCTATCTCAATCTTCAGATGCCACGCGGAGGAAGTGGTTCATCCCCGGACCCGATGTTGTAGATCTTGCAAATGTTGGTTTCTGACCGCGAAGCTGAAAGAGCGGAACGTCAAGCCAACCTAGCCACCCTTCAACAGATAGCTCAGCTAGCCCATAAAAATCAACGCCACGGAAACCAGGACAACCACGGATCTAAGCTCAAGAATTTCCAGAACACCAACCCACCTGTTTTCAGCAAGTCGGAAGAGCCCTTAGACGCTGATGATTGGCTGCAAACCATGGAAAATAACCTAGAAGTCGCCGGAGTGGAAGCTAACGAGAAAGTTTTGTTCGCCACCCACTATCTAGCCGGAGATGCCAGAGCATGGTGGAACATTGTTCGTGCTATGACCGGAGGACAGATGATGACCTGGGAGGAATTCAAAGTCAAGTTCAGCAGAACCCATGTGCCACCAGGTTCGATCAAGAGAATGAGAGACGAATTCAAAGAACTGAGGCAAGAAAGGATGACCGTAGTGGAATACCGTGACAAATTTTTGTCATTAGCTAGGTATGCCCCGGATGAGATCGACACTGAAGCCAAGAAGAAGGAAAGATTCCTGAATGGTCTACACGATGAGATGCAGACTGTGTTAGTCAATATCCCCTTTGCGGATTTCGAAGCCCTTGTCGACTCTCCCATCCAGATGGAAGGAAAGATCAACCAAGCCAATGAGAACCGCAAGCATCGCATGATGCATCAACCAGGAACCCATCAGACCCCAAAGTACCGCCCTAACCCATCTCCAGGATTTGCCTCGAGAACCAACAGACCCCAGATGAACCGTCCGACCTATCCCAACCGTGGAAACCCAAGGCCCGGAGGAAATCACAACAACCCCGACAACTCTAACAATTTCAACCATGCCCCACCTAAGTTCAACAACAATGCTACCACCAACACCAACACTGCCCCGAGGACTGGAAGCAATGTTGTGCCTGTTGCAGCAAAGGACAAGTCGCATGTAACTTGTTATGACTGTGGAAATAAGGGTCACTACTCCAACGAGTGCCCCAACAAGAAGAATGCCGCAGCCCCCAAAGCAAATGCCCTAGTTGAGCAGCAGCGTCATGTTCAACCAGCAAGAAGGTTTTCCCTAGGGAATTCGCTCAACCGCAACGGCCGTATTTTTCTCATGCATGCTGAAGAAGCTCAGGAAGCGCCAGACGTCGTGCTGGGTATGTTTTCTATCAATTCCGTACTTGCAAGAGTGTTGTTTGATTCTGGTACATCGCATTCATTTGTCACCGAAGAATTTGCATGCACTAGTAAGATTCAACCAACAAAACTGAAGCATGTTATGATCGTTCAAATTCCCGGTTCAACCACCAAGGCTAGGCAATTTTTCAAAGCCGTCCCTATTCGAATCCATGGCATAGATTTTTATGCTAACCTGATAGTACTCGGAACTAAAGGTTTGGAAGTAGTACTAGGAATGGATTGGATGTCCAAACATAAAGGATTGATTGACTGTGCCAAGAAAGCCCTCACCATGACCAGTACAACCGGAATATCAGTCGAGCATATATCTGAAACCTTACCTCGTCAATTCAAGTGCAACAAGAGTATAGACCAACCTACCATTGATCAAGTCCGGATAGTCTGTGAATACCCCGATATATTTCCAGATGTTTTGCCTGGTATGCCCCCAGATAGGGATATCGAGTTTATCATCGAACTAATCCCCGGAACAAGACCCATAGCCCAGATACCATATAGTATAAACCCGTCTGAACTAGCAGAACTGAAGAAGCAACTTGATGCCATGCTGGAAATTGGATTGATTCAACCAAGTGCGTCACCATGGAGATCACCTGTTTTGTTTATGGACAAGAAAGATGGAGGTAACCGTTTGTGTACGGATTATCGTAAGTTGAATGATGTCACCATAAAAAAAAGTACCCCTTGCCCAAGATAGAAGATTTGTTTGATCAGTTGATCGGTGCCAAAGTGTTTTCTAAGATTGATCTTAGGACAGGCTATCATCAACTCAAAATTCGGGCAGAGGATATTCCCAAGATTGCCTTTACCACCAGATATGGATTATACGAGTATACCGTTATGTCTTTTGGATTAACCAATGCCCCCGCTTATTTCATGAATCTCATGAATAAGATTTTTATGGACTTCCTGGATAAGTTTGTCGTTGTTTTCATCGATGACATTCTGATTTATTCCAAATCGGGAGAAGAACATGAGCTACACCTAAGGACCATTCTTGGAACCCTTAGAGAGCATCAGTTATATGCCAAGTTTAGCAAATGTGAATTCTGGTTACAGGAGGTAGGATTCCTCAGCCACATTGTATCAGCCGGCGGAATTGCCGTTGACCCTGCAAAGGTGAAAGATGTCCAAGATTGGCAAGCCCCAACCACTCAAACCCATGTTCGTGCATTTCTCGGATTGGCGGGATACTACCGCAAGTTCGTAGAAGGATTCTCGAGTATCGCCGGACCCATGACCCAATTGCTGAAGAAGGACAAGAAGTTTGAATGGACCGACAAATGTGAAGCGAGTTTTCAAGAACTCAAGAGGAGATTGATTTCAGCCCCAATCTTAATCATGTCGGCTATCACGAAGCCCTTCGACGTGTATTGTGACGCATCCAAGATCGGTCTCGGATGTGTGCTAATGCAAGAAGGCAAAGTTATATCTTATCTATCTCGACAACTGAAACAACATAAGCAAATTACCCAACCCATGACCTCGAACTCGCAGCCGTAGTTCTAGCCCTGAAGACATGGAGGCATTACATGATGGGAAATCGTTGTGAGATTTATTCGGATCACAAGAGCCTGAAGTATATATTCACTCAAAAGGAGTTGAATATGAGGCAGAGAAGATGGATTGAGTTAATCAAGGATTACGATCTGGACATTCACTATCACCCTGGTAAAGTCAACGTGGTAGCAGATGCCCTTAGCATATTTCCGTGCCGCTTGAACTCCATGATTTTGAAGGAGCAACCAAGTTTGCACAAAGAGATGGAAGATTTTCGAGTGGAATTAGTGAGTGAAGGATTTTTGGCTAGCATAGAACTTCAACCAACTTTGATCAGCCAGATCAAAGAGGCGCAGAAAGGAAATGCTAGTATTGACGGAATCAAGCGTCGTATCGGTACAGGCAAAGTACCCGGATTCACCTAAGACGAAGAAGGAGTCCTGTGGTACAAAGGACGCCTTTGTGTACCAGCAGATTCTGAGTTGAAAGAAGTTATTCTAAAGGAAGCTCATGATACCCTTTATTCTATCCATCCCGGAGGAACTAAGATGTATCAAGATTTGAAAGAGCAATTTTGGTGGCATAAGATGAAGAGAGAAATCGGAAGCTATATCGCCAAGTGTGATATATGTCAGTGAGTCAAGGCGGGACATCAAAGACCCGCTGGATTGTTGCAACCATTGCAGATTCCGGAATGGAAATGGGATTCCGTTGGAATGGACTTTATCACCGGATTGCCTACTTCTAGTAGGGGAAATGACTCTATCTGGGTCATAGTGGACAGATTGTCCAAAGTCACCCATTTCTTACCCGTCAAGACCACATTTCAGAGTTCGAAGCTAGCGGAGTTATACATCGCTAGGATCGTCAGTTTGCATGGAGTCCCCCAGAACATCGTATCAGATCGAGGAACTCAGTTTACCTCGAGATTCTGGAAGAAAGTTCAAGAAGGTTTAGGAACCCGACTAGATTTCAGTATCGCTTATCACCCTCAGACCGATGGAAAAACGGAGCGAGTAAATCAAATACTCGAAGATATGCTGAGAGCATGTGTGTTAAAGTATGGATCTAAATGGGAAGACTGGCTGTCATTTACAGAATTTTCATACAATAACAGTTATCAAGCTAGTTTGCAAATGGCCCCATTTGAATTCATGTACGGAAGGAAGTGTCGCACCCCTTTGAACTGGTCGGAAGTAGGAGAGAGTCAGATTTTCGGACCAGTTATCCTACGAGAAGCAGTAGAGAAGGTTCACAAGATTCGTGAGCATCTCAAGACAGCCCAGTCAAGACAGAAGAGTTATGCAGACAAGAGACGTCGAGACCTCGCCTTGAACATAGGAGATTTTGTATATCTGAAAGTGTCTCCATTGAAAGGAATGCAGCGTTTCCAACTCAAAGGAAAGTTAGCCCCCAGATATATCGGAACCTTCAAGATTCTTAACCGTCGAGGAGAAGTGTCGTATCAATTGGAGCTATCCGAAGAGATGTCAGCCATGCACAATGTGTTCCATATCTCATTACTTCGCAAGTGCCTCGAAGTTCCGGAGAAGACGGAAGTGTTCAAGAATATCGATCACCGGACCATCACTACTAGGAAAACGGCTATAGGTAATCGGCACATCCGTGGCTCACATGGTTGAAGTGCCCCACGGCTAAAAAGGCGTGGCTCACCTGTGGGCAGTGCCCTACTAGTAACTAGAACAACCGTGGTGCACATGACTATAGTGCACCACAGATATGTGTGGGACAGGGCCCTGTTGGCCGCACGCCAAACATCTGTAGCGCACTATAGTCATGTGCGCCACGGTTGTTAGTGCCAACCGTGGCACACATTGGGGGGGTGCGCTACGCCTAAGCGCATGCCCCCCTCTGCTGTGAAACAGCCACAAACATCTGTGGTGCACTCTGCCTAGTGCGCCACAGGGAGTAGGAACATCCGTGGCGCACATGGCATAGTGCTCCACGGATGTTTCTACTCCCTGTGGCGCACTAGGGCCGTGTGCGCCACAGATGTGTCGATTTCTTTAGGACAGCACTTTATGTGCACATGTGTGACCACATCCACCACCCCACACTTCACTTTCCCCTTCTTCTTCCTCCTTAGATCTAATCGGGATCTTCTCCTTCCCACCTCAATTTCTCCACCCATTCACCATTTTTAGCATGTAAAACTTGCTTTGGATGTTACATAAGTAATAGAGGAAGGTCTCCGGTCTCTCATCTCCTTCTCCGGTCGACGCGTGCACCTCTCCTTTCCATCTTTCTCGCGATCGGTCTCTCATATCGGTAAGTTGTCCATGTAAGGATGTGTTCATGTGTATATGGATGATGTGCTCATATGTATGTAGATGATCGATGCTCATGATGTGTGTATGGAGAGGATCGATGGTCATATATGTGTGTGTGTATATGGAGAGTATCGATGATGCTCATGCATGTGTGTATGGAGAGGATAATGATATGTTCATGTGTGTATGGATCGGTCTCTCTCTCTCTTGTGTTTGTATGTGAACAAGTTGCCATTTGTTTTGCCAAAATGTTGATTCATTTCCATTTTTGCAAGACTTTGGAATTTCGCAAAGGTCCTAATTTTAGGATAGGTCATGCCGAAATTTTCTATTGACCATTGCATGCATGCATTCATTATGTGGTTCTAATAGACTTCAAAATTGTACCGTGTACATCGTGCAGGCAAAAATGGTCCGCATAATGAGCGAAGGCATTGTGGCTAGATTTTTGAAATGTGCGACGGCCGACATGATACGAAATAACAAGACAGATATAAGATGTCCGTGCAAAAGATGCAAACTCAACTGGGTGATCGACCCAGATTCCGGGAATCTGCAGGCGCACCTGCTCCGCCATGGTTTCATGGATGGATACACTCGTTGGATAAGCGATGACGTAGACGATGGAGACGGTGTTGGTGGCCAACATGACGATGATCATCATCACGGCGAGAACGGGCGAGATGATGAAGAGTCTCCTGGAGATGGTGAAGGTGCGGAAGCAGACCGGGATGATGATGATCTAGATGACGGAGGAGCAGACGACGATGGAATAACGTCAGGCTGGGTGCGGGACCCTTATGTGCAAGAGCTGCTTCTCAAGCAGACGAGTAACGCCAGGGCTGCCGCTAGAGAGAAAGCCAAGCTTGCGCAACTTGAGAAAGACGTGGTTACTCCATTGTATGAAGGATGCAGGCCCGATGATACCCGGTCGAAAAGTGGTATGGTACTTTCCCATCACTCCTCGTCTGCAGCGCTATTTCGTGGACCCTAAGGAAGCGAAGCTCATGCGATGGCATGGGGAAAGGAAGAAGCCAGGAGATGATGATGATGACCCCGAAAAGGATGAGCTGTTGACACACCCTTCATATGCTAGCCAGTGGAAAGCATTGGACCTCGAATTCCCAGAATTCGGTGGAGATTCGAGGAACATCAGGCTTGGTGTGAGCACCGATGGACTCAATCCGTTCGGTAGCCAGAGCAGCACGCACAACACTTGGCCCGTGTTTGTATGGATGTACAACCTCCCTCCATGGTTGTGCATGAAGAAGAAGTACATACAAATGAGTATGCTAATTCAAGGGCCGAAACAACCTGGTACCGACATCAATCTGTATCTCGGGCTGTTCAAAGAGGAGCTAGCCACGTTATGGGAATCTGGAGCCAATACTTACGACGCCGTCGCACAAGATTATTTCACTATGAGAGTCGCGTTGGTCACTACGGTGCAAGACTATCCAGGTTGCGGGTATATCTCGGGGCAGGTTATCCAAGGATTCTACACATGCGTTAGGTGCATGGATAACACAAGCTATCTCCAACTAGAGAAAGATCCAGGGTCATCGAAAACCATATTCATGGCGCACCGGAGGTGGCTCGGCAAGAATGATCCATGGAGAAAACGTGGAGACCTGTTAGATGGCAAATCAGAGACCCGAGGAATCCCAGAGCGTAGGAGCAGCGAAGAAGTGGAAGAGTTGCTGAAAAACTGGAAAGATTGTCCTAAGCCTGGAAAGAAGCGAAAGAGGCAGCAACAAGACAAGCCGCTGATGAAGGTATGGAAAACAAGGTCTGTTTTCTGGGAGTTGCCATACTGGAAGTTTCTCCGCACGCCTCATAGCCTCGACATCATGCATATCATGAAAAACATGTGAGAGAGTCTGGTCGCCACCATAATCAACATGCCAGATAGGACGAAAGATGGTCCAAAAGCAAGGCACGACCTGATATGCTTGGGTATCCGGAAGGAGCTTCACGGAGGACGCACTACTCCTGATGATCAGGAAGATGACGATGATCATGAGACGGAGACGACACAAGGTCGTCGGAAGGGGTCTTCCCGTCAACAGGCACCTTGGCAAGCTCGACGGATCTGGTCACCGAGAGGGTCGTCGCATACTGCATGCAGACTTCGATTTTCGACGCGCAGACTTTGATCGAGCAAACCTTGTCGCGCTACAGCATTTAGAACTGGTCGATCCTTGGGTACAGAAGCACAAAAGGTTAATCGATAAGAAGTACAGTGACCAGGGCATACAGAGGATGCAGGGAGAAATAATCAAAGAGCACAACTCAGATTTCATGCGTTGGTTTAGGCAGACGCTCCTTGATAATCCCCCGCGATCGCATTCTTCTGACACGGAAAAGACCATATTCACCTTGTCGCAGGGACCGATGCAAAACCTGGTGACCTATCAGGCGTATGATATCAACGGCTATACATTCTACACGGAGGAAAAGGACAACAAGTGTGATTATCAGAACTCAGGCGTAACGTCGGAATTCTACACCGATGACAACGTGAAGGAAAGATTCTACGGAAGAATCGAGGAGATCTGGGAGCTCTACTACTGTGGAGAAAAGGTGCCGATGTTCCGTGTCAGATGGGCAAAGAGCGTCGAAAGAGAAGACCGGTATTTCACAACCATGGTTATACCCGAAGCAGCCAAATCCAAGGCCGACGGTGCAAACGTGGCCGCGAAAAATGAACCGTGGGTACTAGCTACCAAAGTGGATCAATGTTTTTTCATTACCGACCCGACAAAGCCTAGCCGTGTTGTCGTGAGGAGAGGAAAAAGAAACATCATCGGAATGGATGGAGTCGCCAACAAGCAAGACTTCGACCAGTAAGGCGATCCAAAGATTGAAGATGATGACGACTACGATGCAACAACATACATCACAAGAAGAAAAAGGACAACCCTACCCAAAAAAGGTAGCCCGTTCGAAATAAGAAACATTAAAGTGCCGGGGCTAAATTATTCAACCGCGACAAAGAAGGGAAAAAAGATTGTAAAACGCTAGCTCAAAAAATATTGTAAACGCGTGGTCGAAAAAGATTGTAATATTCATGGACAAATTATTATGAAATTTAGTTATACTTTGAATCATATTTGTAACACTTTTATGACATATATCACCACTTTTGGGCATTTTTGGAATATTTAAAAGTATTTTAAAAACAAAAAAAACTTGTATGGAATATATCACCACTTTTGGGCATTTTTTGGAACATTTAAAAGTATTTTTAAAATAAAAATAAAAAAGTGGAGCACCAGGATTCAAACCTGGGTGCTCATAGTTTAGAATAGAGCTAAGGGGCAGAACAGGTGGGATAAGGCAGTACTAGTGTTAACTAGTGGGGTGGCCGCCCTCTTATCTGATAGTCCAACCCACATAGGCGTAGCGCACCCTGGCCAAGTGCGCTACGGTTATCCGTAGCCCACTTGGCCAGGGTGCGCTACGCCTATGTGGGTTGGACTAGTCAACCGCGCGTGCCACGCCCGCCTCTCTCATCCCCGCATCTCAAAGACACCGCCACCGCCGCGCTGCGCTGTAAGATCCCTCCTTTGTAAAGGAAAAGGATCCCCGTGATTGCAATGCTAGTCCCTGGATCATTTCTAGCATCCACAATTTAAGATGAAGTACACAAATACAAAGGTAATTTATTACATCCATTCCAGAGATAAACATAGTTTTTACAACTCCAAGGCCACAAGCCTAATACAAGAGTTTGATTAAGTAAATAAATATAACTCTTCATCTTCATGTGCCACAGGCAAGCATGTTGAGTGTAGACTCATGACACCTAATCCTCATCAGAGTAAACTGCAACAACACAAGTTACAGCCACAGTGGGGCAATACTTTGGAATAGTATTGGCAAGTGATACCTTAGTATATTTTAGGTGGACTAGATACTATATGCAAATTTGGCTAAGTGTAGCTTGGCTTGCTTTGCTCAAAATAGGTTTTTCCTATTAGTTGAAAACACTAAGTTTTTCTTTGTCAAAACTTTTCCCAAGGAACCACCAATAGACATTGAGGTCCTTCACCCTTGTTCACCCACAAATTTTACTTAGAAATTGGGATGAGGAGATTCTTGATAGCTTCCATGTCTTTATTCTCAAGTTGTCCATTACCATGGACTTGGCTAAGTACTTAGATTTTTCCATCTGCAGAGGTTGTGTACTTTCCCCACCAGACTTGGTTTCACCAAGACAGGACCTTTCAGAAGCCTTCCCTTAGACCAAATGGACGCGTTCCAACCTATCATCCCACTACCACCAACTGTCCAAACGGCTAAGTTCTAGCAACTTATGTGATCCAGGCAGAGCCCATATTGCCAAGTGGCTACACTAGAAGCTTCTTAACACTTGGCCTCTAAAATCTCTTTGTTACTGGGTGGCTTACCACAAGTGAGATACACAAGGTAAACCATAGCCATGGGCCTTGTGTAACCACTCAACCAAAACCACCATTCAAGTCCCTTTCCACCCAGGTGATTCATTAACTTAGTTGTTTTATTAGGCAAAACATAAGTCCAAAGACTTAGAAATATTTTTATCATAGCATGTATATTTCACCAACCCTTGTTTGCAACTAGCTAGGCTAAGCATGGAATATATAGTAACTTAACTTAGAAATCTCCTAGCAATTCTACAACTTCTTAGGATTTCCCAACATGGCATATAGGCAAAATAATAACATGCAAGACTTAGCAAAAACATTTCTAATGCTTAGTATAAAATATAGGGATAGAAATATTCATGAAGTACCACTTGCCTTGGTAGTTGGGAGAGTAGCACTCTTCACAATCACAATCACTAGCACCAAAGTCTACACAAATAATGGTAGCAACAAATTACACACAAAACATATACCAACAAACAAAAATATATGCATGCATGCAAAATTCTAAGTGATGATTTTTAAAACTCAACCAAGCAAGTGCATAGTACTGAATCCTAAACAAGTCAAAAACTTGCCACACAACAATAATTTAAACCCTAAATTAACTCCTAAACAATTCATATGCTCAAATAAGCCCTAAACATGTTTCTGCAAATAAAACCTTTTTAACAGAAACTAAACATTAAACACATTGCATATTCTGATAGAGCTTGCCCTCCTGATTCCAACGGTATAAAATTTGTCAAAATCTAACGTGGGAATCAAAAGTTACAAACAAAACAAATTTGAACAATAATCTGATTCAAAATCTTTTTTAAATCTAAACTACTGCCACGCGGCGCTATCCTATTAGCCGGTACCGTTTCGCTCAGGATCACGCTTCCGCGTCGTCGGATCAAGTTAGATCCAATGCGCCAGATCTAAAGAAAATGGTTCGTCCTCGTTCTAATCTAATCCCTACGATGCAGATCTAACGGCTGTCGTTGCTCTGACCAAAGTTGAGCAGCGCTAGCGGCGGCGACTGGCGGCGGCGCCTCTGTCAGTGGCGTAGCTGGTGTTCTAGGTCGCGCGGGAGAGGGATAAGGGGTTTACCAGAATCGCAGGGAGCTGCTGATGCTCAAGGTGGTGATGGTTCGGCAAGGGGCGCTCTAGAGTGGCCGAGGGAGCTCGTTGGAGTCGTGCACGACGTCAGGTGGTTGCTGTCGAAGTCGTTGCCGAGGTTCCGCGTCTCCCTAGCATGAACCAGGTGGTTTAGGAGGTGGGCAAGACAGTGGCGAACAACCTCATATGTGAGAGATATCAAGGTGCGCGCAGTGCTTAC
Source organism: Avena atlantica (assembly GCA_910589765.1). Lineage (NCBI taxonomy): Eukaryota > Viridiplantae > Streptophyta > Magnoliopsida > Poales > Poaceae > Avena > Avena atlantica. The sequence goes on along the minus strand of OU342734.1, from coordinate 118,257,361 downwards.
CGTAATCGGTCGCCGGAGTTGAGTGGCGGCTCGGTCGTTTGCAGGAACGAACGGGGACGGCGTCCTGGGTCACAAGCAGGCAAGCAAAGGGTATCAGAAGATGCACGAGGTCATGCTGGACACACTCGTTTGAATCAGAGGAACAGGGGCGACGAGGTCTTACCGGAATCGCACGCCAGAGATCGTTGGAGCTGCGGCGGTGTTTGGCGAGTTGTGGGCAGCCTGGTGGCGTGGAGAGAAAATTGGGAGGGGAAATGGTCGCGAGGGGGAGAGGTTCTTATAGCCGGAGCTGGGCGTGGAGTTACTCGCAGAATCAATGGGAATCAACGTTGAAGTGACTGCGGCGAGTAACGGCGGCGTGAGCGTCGTAGGCGCGCGTTGGGGAAGAAGGAGTCGACGTGGACGGGTCCACTTGTCAGCGAAATAAACAGAGAGGGAGTGGGGTCCGGGCGTCAGCGACTCTGTGGGTGCATCTGCTCGTGAGAGAGAGAGAGAGAGGGGGGACCCGGGTGGGCTAGATGGGCTGCTTCTGTTGATGGGCTCAAACCCTGGCGCTGGCCCTTTTCCTTTTCTTTATTCCTTTTCTATTTCTAATTTGATTTTCTGGAATGATTTTCAAATGAATTCAAACTCTATTTGAATTCAAATATTTTCAGGATTTTTGTAGTGTGCAACCTTTACAATTCTAGGCATAAAACCAGGTGGTCACTTTGAATTGGCTTGGTCATTTGGAAAATAATAGAATAAACAGTGACTTAGCACTTGTTTTATATTGGTTTTGAATTTGGTTTTCAAATTGTATTTGCTTTGAAAACTTGGGTTTATGTTTTAGCAATCTAGCAACTCATTCTGAAAGCAATAAGTCACAAGGTTTGGTTTCATGAACAACAACAACCTCTCATAGAAGAGTAGCATTTGTTTCAAATGCTGATCACATAAAATAATGAGCTCATATGCTCCTGTTCTTGAATTATTTTGTTTGAAATGAACTCTATATGATCATGGATGCATGGATGATATGCATAAGTTTTAAATATGATTTTAGGGATGTTACAAATCTAACCCCCTTAAGGTGAATCTCGCCCTCGAGATTCGGTTTGGCTAGCAAATAGGTGAGGGTGGTCTTTCCGAAGATCATCTTCTCTTTCCCATGTTGCTTCCTCTTCGGAATGATGATTCCACTGCACTTTGCAGAACTTGATAGTCTTAGTACTGGTGACTCTTTCTGCAGTCTCAAAAATCTTGATAGGTTTCTCTTCATAAGTGAGATCACTTTCTAGTTGAACTTCCTCCAAAGGTATAGTATCCTTCAAAGAAGTTTCTTCCATTTCTGGATGACATTTCTTAAGTTGACTCACATGAAACTCATTATGGATAGCTGACAGAGATTCTGGCAGTTCAATTTCATAGGCAACTTCTCCTTTACGACTCAGAATCTTGAACGGCCCAACATATCTTGGTGCCAATTTTCCTTTGACTCCGAATCTCTTCACTCCACGAAGTGGTGACACTCTAAAATAGGCTCTATCACCAACTTCGTAGGTGACTTATCTACGCTTAGGATCTGCGTAGCTTTTCTGTCGGGACTGTGCTATCTTCAATCTGTCTTTAACTAACTTGACCTTCTCTTCGGCTTCCTTGATAAGATCTGGTCCAAATAAACTTCTTTCTCCCACACCATTCCATAACAATGGGGTGGTACACTTTCTTCTGTAGAGAAACTCAAATGGTGCCATCTCAATGCTGGCTTGATAGCTGTTGTTATAAGAAAATTCTGCGTAAGGCAGACTTTCATCCCAACTGGCTCCATAGTCTAGGGCACATGCCCTCAACATGTCTTCGAGAATCTGATTAGTCCTTTCTGTTTGTCCATCGGTTTGAGGATGAAAAGCAGTACTGAATTCCAACCTCGTTCCTAATGACTCATGTAACTGTCTCCAAAAATGGGAAGTGAATTGAGTTCCCCTATCAGACACAATACTCTTGGGCACTCCATGTAGACATACAATTCTACTCATGTAGATTCTGGCTAACTTAGCACTTGTATAGGTTGTCTTCACGGGTATGAAATGAGCCACTTTAGTTAGGCAATCCACTACTACCCAAATAGAGTCGTATCCTGACCTGGTCCTTGGTAATCCGGTAATGAAATCCATACCAATCTTGTCCCACTTCCAATCAGGAATAGGTAGTGGTTGAAGCAAATCTGCTGGTTTCTGATGTTCCGCTTTCACTCTACTACATACATCACACGAAGCAATATGTTCGGCGATGTCCTTCTTGAGATTATTCCACAAATCTTTCTTTCATGTCCATGTACATTTTGGTGTTACCTGGATGAATAGAATTCGGAGAGTTGTGTGCTTCTTGCAAAATCAATTTCCGCAACTCCGGGTCTTGTGGAACACAGATACGTTTCCCATGCCATAAAGTACCCTGTTCGTCTTCATGGAATCCTTTGGCTTTTCCCTCGCCAATCTTTTCTTTAATCTCTTCAATTTCCTTATCAATCTTCTGGGCTTCTTTGATCTTGTCCAACAAAGTGGGTTGGACATCCAAAGACATGAGATGTCCTTCAGGCACAATCTCTCACTCCCTTGTACTTAGTCATCCAGTCCATTCCCAAAATGACATCCAATCCTTGGGAGTTTAGAATTATCAAGTTAACGGGAAACTTATACTTCCCAAACTCTATGACTAGATCATGACATCCTGAATTCACTATCATTTCTCCACCAGGAGAACTTACTTTTATAGGACACCCAATAGTTTCTACCGGTAGTTCATTTCTTTCAACAAATGCTCTTGATATGAATGAATGAGATGCACCAGTATCAAAGAGTACAAATGCTGGAATAGAATTGAGTCTGAACTTACCAGCAACAACATCAGGCTCCTCATAGACCTCCTCCACATTGATGTGGTTTACTTGTCCCTTCTGAAAAGGGTTGGGCTTGTTGGGTCCTTCAACTTTCTTTTCTGGGCAGTCATTTGCATAATGCCCCATCTTCTTGCATTTGAAGCATTCAACCTGACTAATGTCTCTCTTCATAGACTGACTTGCACTTCCACTTCCATTACCACTGTGGTGACTCTTGTATCCACCCTTGTGGTTCTTGTATTTGTCATTGTCATGACTACGGTGATGTTTGTCATGACGGTTGTGATTGTGGTGCTTGTTGAATTTCCCATGCTTGTGGGATCCTGAGCTTCCGATGTCATCATAATGAGATCGTTTGTGAGACAATCCCGAGCTGTGCTTGTCGGAGTGCTTTCTCTTTCTACTATCAACTTGCTTCATTTTGTTCTCCAAAATAGCAGCCTTGTCACAGAGCGACTGATAAGTGGGAACATATGCCACAACCAACTGCAGATTCAGCTCATCATTCAACCCTTCGAGGAATTTTTCTTTCCTCTTAGCATCGGTGTCAACTTCATCTGGTGCATATCGCGCTAGATTGTTGAACGCTTCAATATATTCAGCCACGCTGCGGTGGCGCTACTTCAGATTGTGGAATTCTTTCTTTTTCATACTCATCACTCCAGATGAGATATGAGCAGTGCGAAAGCCATCCTCAAAGATAGCCCATGTCACTTCATCTATGGGAGTTGTGATCTGGAAGTTATCCCACCAAGTGGCGGCTGGTCCTTCCAGCAGATGTGCTGCAAATCTGACCTGTTCAGCATCCGTACAGCCCACGGTTACCAAGTCCTTGTTCACTGAGCGTAGCCAATCATTGGCCACCATGGGATCAGTTGTTCCTGAGAACTTTGCTGGCCTCAATCTCAAGAACCTGTTAAGCATATCAAAACCCGGTGGGTTGTTGTTGTTATTGTTGTTGTTTTGGTTCTGGATGAACGTCGTCATCATCTACATCAGCTGTGTTTGAGCAGTCATCATTTGCTGCATTTCTGGAGTGATGTTGTTTTTGTTGTTGGGGTTGGGGTTTGCACGACGGGGAGGCATCTGTGGTTTGTTCAATAGAGATAAGAATGAGATACCCATATATGTTTTCATGCACAATACAAATCATAACCAATCACAAAGCATGCAACAAAAGGATAAAGGTTCAACAACAAGATAACAAGTTCACAAAGTAAAACACACAAGTAGCAAGCCATCCACATGTCGGATGGTCCAATAACAAGTTCTCAAACAACAAGTATGATAGTAAATGATAAATGAGTAGTCAAATCTACTCCTCGGCATCAATCTCCTCCTCGACAAAGGTAAGACCTGCGTTCTCCATCGCGGTCTTGTATTCCTCGACACTAGTGGTCAAGGTCTCTATCTTGGCCTTGAGAGCCCTCTTCTGGGAACTAAGCCTCTCAATAACCGTCTGCTGCTGCTCGAGCTCGAAGTCCTTGGACTGCAGTTCTTCAGTCATGTCCCGGATCTTCTTGTTCCTATCCTGGACACGCTTCTCCTGACTCTTGAACTTCCTGTCCTGGGTCTCGAACTTCTCCTCCATTTCCTTGACTATATCGTCTTGCTCCGCGAAGAGCTTGTCCTTCTCGCGAAGCTGCACCTGGAGCTCGTCATTGCTGAGCATGACATTGGTCCTGTCAGTGTCCACGTGTCTAATGAGAGACTCTAAGTCCTGGAGGTACAGGCGTATCGGCTCTGCTGCGTCCCTCGAATCATCCTCGAAGTCGATGGACTCTCCATCCTCATCACGTCTTCCGAAGACGTGGAAGTGGGTAACTCTAACCTGTCGGGAGTGTCTCCCTAGAAGACGTTCTATCAGATCCTGCATAACTACCTCAAGGCCTCTTTCCCTGTCATCGTGCATGATCTTGAAGACAATGGCCTCCATGGTAGGCTCACTCTGGCGTCCGGGCTGGTTGACCTTAAAGCCCCAGAGGTCCTTCCTCTCAAACTTGGTGAGGGGATGCACCATGATGGTGGGAAGAGGGAGATTGAGCAAAGTAGTGAGCTCAACGATACGAGGACCAAAGCGGGTAACCTGGAACTCCTCAACAGTGCTGATGGTAATAGGCATCTATTTATAAGATAGAAAATTTAGAACAACACAAATCAAGATAAAACAAAAGACAAAACATCACATACATATCCTTGGGAAGCAAAACACACAAGTCATGCATACATGGATCCATTACAACAACCAAGGTTCAATCTTATTTTAAAGCAACATTTGGAAAATAAGGTGATAGGTGGTGGTCAGACTAATGAAGCACATTTACAATCCTACCTCACTGGATCTGTGGGCTAACACAATGTTTCTAGAAGCAATCAACCTATCTTGCTCACATGATTCCATCACTAAGTCTATAATGTCTCCTCTTAAGGTTTGGTTGGTAGCTTCCAACTCTTGGGTATGTTCCTTCTCTTTCCTTAGATCATTTTGGAGGTTGAGCATTCTGCACTTGACTCTATCACCAAGTTCTTTGATGGTCTTCCAAGCTGCATCCTTTGCTGATTCAAAGAATGTAGTGTGCACCACTGAATTAGTGAACATGCAGAACCCTTTTTCTTGATGGTTGTCTTCCTTGTTTTTATACAAGTGAAGTTGCACCCACCAGTATTCCACTCCTTCATCCATCACAGGAAAACCCTTATACACAGCTGCACCTTGTATCTCTAATGCAACCATGAGGTCCTTGAGAGCCTTGGGGAATTCTGTCTCACACTCCAAAGTCATTGTCATGAGTGGTCCTTTCCTCACGGCTTCGTTGATGGAGTTCATCTACAAATAGAGATGAGAGAGAAGATTAGAAAAGTTTACGAGAAGAATACACAAGTGTAGAAGTTGCTGAAATCTTTCCTTAGTGGTTTCCATTCCTAGGGTCATAATCCTACAGGCAACACAGTGCTCTAATACCATCTGTAAGATCCCTCCTTTGTAAAGGAAAAGGATCCCTATGATTGCAATGCTAGTCCCTGGATCATTGCTAGCATCCACAATTTAAGATGAAGTACACAGATACAAAGGTCATTTATTACATCCATTCCAGAGATAAACATAGTTTTTACAACTCCAAGGCCACAGGCCTAATACAAGAGTTTGATTAAGTAAATAAATATAAGTCTTCATCTTCATGTGCCACAGGCAAGCATGTTGAGTGTAGACTCATGACACCTAATCCTCATCAGAGTAACCTGCAACAACACAAGTTACATCCACAGTGGGTCAATACTTTGGAATAGTATTGACAAGTGATACCTTAGTATATTTTAGGTGGACTAGATACTGTATGCAAATTTGGCTAAGTGTAGCTTGGCTTGCTTTGCTCAAAATAGGTTTTTCCTATTAGTTGAAAACACTAAGTTTTTCTTTGTCAAAACTTTTCCCAAGGAACCACCAATATACATTGAGGTCCTTCACCCTTGTTCACCCACAAATTTTACTTAGAAATTGGGATGAGGAGATTCTTGATAGCTTCCATGTCCTGATGCTCAAGTTGTCCATTGCCATGGACTTGGCTAAGTACTTAGATTTTTCCATCTGCAGAGGTTGTGCACTTTCCCCACCAGACTTGGTTTCACCAAGACTGGACCTTTCATAAGCATTCCCTTAGACCAAATGGACGCATTCCAACCTATCATCCCACTACCACCAACTGTCCAAACGGCTAAGTTCTAGCAACTTATGTGATCCAGGCAGAGCCCATATTGCCAAGTGGCTGCACTAGAAGCTTCTTAACACTTGGCCTCTAAAATCTCTTTGTTCCTGGGTGGCTTACCACAAGTGAGATACACAAGGTAAACCATAGCCATGGGCATTGTGTAACCACTCAACCAAAACCACCATTCAAGTCCCTTTCCACCTAGGTGATTCATTAACTTAGTTGTTTTATTAGGCAAAACATAAGTCCAAAGACTTAGAAATATTTTTATCATAGCACGTATATTTCACCAACCCTTGTTTGCTACTAGCTAGGCTAAGCATGGCATATATAGTAACTTAACTTAGAAATCTCCTAGCAATTCTACAACTACTTAGGATTTCCCAACATGGCATATAGGCAAAATAATAACATGCAAGACTTAGAAAAAACATTTCTAATGCTTAGTATAAAATATAGGGATAGAAATATTCATGAAGTACCACTTGCCTTGGTAGTTGGGAGAGTAGCACTCTTCACAATCACAATCACTAGCACCAAAGTCTACACAAAGAATGGTAGCAACAAATTACACACAAAACATATACCAACAAACAAAAATATATGCATGCATGCAAAATTCTAAGTGATGATTTTTAAAACTCAACCAAGCAAGTGCATAGTACTGAATCCTAAACAAGTCAAAAACTTGCCACACAACAATAATTTAAACCGTAAATTAACTCCTAAACAATTCATATGCTCAAATAAGCCCTACACATGTTTCTGCAAATAAAACCTTTTTAACAGAAACTAAACATTAAGAACATTGCATATTCTGATAGAGCTTGCTCTCCTGATTCCAACGGTATAAAATTTGTCAAAATCTAACGTGGGAATCAAAAGTTACAAACAAAACAAATTTGAACAATAATCTGATTCAAAATCTGTTTTAAATCTAAACTACTGCCAAGCGGCGCTATCCTATTAGCCGATACCGTTTCGCTCAGGATCACGCTTCCGCGTCGTGGGATCAAGTTAGATCCAACGCGCCAGATCTAAAGAAAACGGTTCGTCCTTGTTCTAATCTAGTCCCTACGATGCAGATCTAATGGCTGCCGTTGCTCTGACCAAAGTCGAGCGGCGCTAGCGGCGGCGACTGGCGGCGGCGCCTCTGTCAGTGGCGGAGCTGGTGTTCTAGGTCGCGCGGGAGAGGGAGAAGGGGTTTACCAGAATCGCAGGGAGCTGCTGATGCTCAAGGTGGTGATGGTTCGGCAAGGGGCGCTCTAGAGTGGCCGAGGGAGCTCGTCGGAGTCGTGCACGGCGTCAGGTGGTTGCTGTCGAAGTCGTTGCCGAGGTTCCGCGTCGCCGTAGCACGAACCAGGTATTTTAGGAGATGTGCAAGATAGTGGCGAACAACCTCGTATGCGAGAGAGATCAAGGGGCGCGCAGTGCTTACCGTAATCGGTCGCCAGAGTTGAGTGGCGGCTCGGTCGTTTGCAGGAACGAACGGGGACGGCGTCATGGGTCACAAGCAGGCAAGCAAAGGGTATCAGAAGATGCACGAGGTCATGCTGGACACACTCGTTTTAATCAGAGGCAGAGGGGCGACGGGGTCTTACCGAAATCGCACGCCGGAGATCGTCGGAGCTGCGGCGGTGTTTGGCGAGTTGTGGGCAGCCTGGTGGCGTGGAGAGAAAATTGGGTGAGGGGAAATGGTCGCGAGGGGGAGAGGTTCTTATAGCCGGAGCTGGGCATGGAGTTACTCGCGGAATCAATGGGAATCAACGCGGCAGTGACTGTGGTGAGTAACGGCGGCGTGAGCGTCGTAGGCGCGCGAGATTTGGGGAAGAAGGAGTCGACGTGGACGGGTCCACTTGTCAGCGAAATAAACAGAGAGGGATTGGGGTCCGGGCGTCAGCGACTCTATTGGTGCGTCTGCGCGTGAGAGAGAGAGAGGGGGGACCCGGGTGGGCTAGATGGTATGCTTCTGTTGATGGGCTCAAACCCTGGAGCTGGCCCTTTTCCTTTTCTTTATTCCTTTTCTATTTCTAATTTGATTTTCTGGAATGATTTTCAAATGAATTCAAACTCTATTTGAATTCAAATCTTTTCAGGATTTTTGTAGTGTGCAACCTTTACAATTCTAGGCATAAAACCAGGTGGTCACTTTGAATTGGCTTGGTCATTTGGAAAATAATAGAATAAACAGTGACTTAGCACTTGTTTTATATTGGTTTTGAATTTGGTTTTCAAATTGTATTTTCTTTGAAAACTTGGGTTTATGTTTTAGCAATCTAGCAACTCATTCTGAAAGCAATAAGTCACAAGGTTTGGTTTCATGAACAACAACCTCTCATAGAAGAGTAGCATTTGTTTCAAATGCTGATCACATAAAATAATGAGCTCATATGCTCCTGTTTTTGAATTGTTTTGTTTGAAATGAACTCTATATGATCATGGATGCATGGATGATATGCATGAGTTTGAAATATGATTTTAGGGATGTTACAAATCTAACCCCCTTAAGGTGAATCTCGCCCTCGAGATTCGGTTTGGCTAGCAAATAGGTGAGGGTGGTCTTTTCGAAGATCATCTTCTCTTTCCCATGTTGCTTCCTCTTCAGAATGATGATTCCACTGCACTTTGCAGAACTTGATAGTCTTAGTCCTGGTGACTCTTTCTGCTGTCTCAAGAATCTTGATAGGTTTCTCTTCATAAGTGAGATCACTTTCTAGTTGAACTTCCTCCAAAGGTATAGTATCCTTCAAAGAAGTTTCTTCCATTTCTGGATGACATTTCTTAAGTTGACTCACATGAAACACATTATGGACAGCTGACAGAGATTCTGGAAGTTCAATTTCATAGGCAACTTCTCCTTTACGACTCAGAATCTTGAACGGCCCAACATATCTTGGTGCCAATTTTCCTTTGACTCCGAATCTCTTCACTCCACGAAGTGGTGACACTCTAAGATAGGCTCTATCACCAACTTCGTAGGTGACTTCTCTACGCTTAGGATCTGCGTATCTTTTCTGTTGGGACTGTGCTATCTTCAATCTGTCTTTAACTAACTTGACCTTCTCTCCGGCTTCCTTGATAAGATCTGGTCCGAATAAACTTCTTTCTCCCACACCATTCCATAACAATGGGGTGGTACACTTTCTTCCGTAGAGAAACTCAAATGGTGCCATCTCAATGCTGGCTTGATAGCTGTTGTTATAAGAAAATTCTGTGTAAGGCAGACTTTCATCCCAACTGGCTCCATAGTCTAGGGCACATGCCCTCAACATGTCTTCGAGAATCTGATTAGTCCTTTCCGTTTGTCCATCGGTTTGAGGATGAAAAGCAGTACTGAATTCCAACCTCGTTCCTAATGACTCATGTAACTGTCTCCAAAAATGGGAAGTGAATTGAGTTCCCCTATCAGACACAATACTCTTGGGCACTCCATGTAGACATACAATTCTACTCATGTAGATTCTGGCTAACTTAGCACTTGTATAGGTTGTCTTCACGGGTATGAAATGAGCCACTTTAGTTAGGCGATCCACTACTACCCAAATAGAGTCGTATCCTGACCTGGTCCTTGGTAATCCGGTAATGAAATCCATACCAATCTTGTCCCACTTCCAATCAGGAATAGGTAGTGGTTGAAGCAAACCTGCTGGTTTCTGATGTTCCGCTTTCACTCTACTACATACATCACACAAAGCAATATGTTCGGCGATGTCCTTCTTGATATTATTCCACAAATCTTTCTTTCATGTCCATGTACATTTTGGTGTTACCTGGATGAATAGAATACGGAAAGTTGTGTGCTTCTTGAAAAATCAGTTTCCGCAACTCCGGGTCTTGTGGAACACAGATACGTTTCCCATGCCATAAAGTACCCTGTTCGTCTTCATGGAATCCTTTGGCTTTTCCCTTGCCAATCTTTTCTTTAATCTCTTCAATTTCCTTATCAATCTTCTGGGCTTCTTTGATCCTGTCCAACAAAGTGGGTTGGACATCCAAAGACATGAGAAGTCCTTCAGGCACAATCTCTCACTCCCTTGTACTTAGTCATCCAGTCCATTCCCAAAATAACATCCAATCCTTGGGAGTTTAGAATTATCAAGTTAACGGGAAACTTATACTTCCCAAACTCTATGACTAGATCATGACATCCTGAATTCACTATCATTTCTCCACCAGGAGAACTTACTTTTATAGGACACCCAATAGTTTCTACCGGTAGTTCATTTCTTTCAACAAATGCTCTTGATATGAATGAATGAGATGCACCAGTATCAAAGAGTACAAATGCTGGAATAGAATTGAGTCTGAACTTACCAGCAACAACATCAGGCTCCTCATAGACCTCCTCCACATTGATGTGGTTTACTTGTCCCTTCTGAAAAGGGTTGGGCTTGTTGGGTCCTTCAACTTTCTTTTCTGGGCAGTCATTTGCATAATGCCCCATCTTCTTGCATTTGAAGCATTCAACCTGACTAATGTCTCTCTTAATAGGCTGACTTGCACTTCCACTTCCATTACCACTATGGTGACTCTTGTATCCACCCTTGTGGTTCTTGTATTTGTCATTGTCATGACTACGGTGATGTTTGTCATGACGGTTGTGATTGTGGTGCTTGTTGAATTTCCCATGCTTGTGGGATCCTAAGCTTTCGCTGTCATCATAATGAGATCGTTTGTGAGACGATCCCGAGTTGTGCTTGTCGGAGTACTTTCTCTTTCTACTATCAACTTGCTTCATTTTGTTCTCCAAATAGCAGCCTTGTCACAGAGCGACTGATAAGTGGGAACATATGCCACAGCCAACTGCAGATTCAGCTCATCATTCAACCCTTCGAGGAATTTTTCTTTCCTCTTAGCATCGGTGTCAACTTCATCTGGTGCATATCGCGCTAGATTGTTGAACTCTTCAATATATTCAGCCACGCTGCGGTGGTGCTGCTTCAGATTGTGGAATTCTTTCTTTTTCATACTCATCACTCCAGATGAGATATGAGCAGTGCGAAAGCCATCCTCAAAGATAGCCCATGTCACTTCATCTATGGGAGTGGTGATCTGGAAGTTATCCCACCAAGTGGCGGCTGGTCCTTCTAGCAGATGTGCTGCAAATCTTACCTGTTCAGCATCCGTACAGCCCACGGTTACCAAGTCCTTGTTCACTGAGGGTAGCCAATCATTGGCCACCATGGGATCAGTTGTTGCTGAGAACTTTGCTGGCCTCAATCTCAAGAACCTGTTAAGCATATCAAAACCCGGTGGGTTGTTGTTGTTGTTGTTATTGTTGTTGTTATTGTTGTTATTGTTGTTGTTTTGGTTCTGGATGAACGTCGTCATCATCTACATCAGCTGTGTTTGAGCAGTCAACATTTGCTGCATTTCTGGAGTGATGTTGTTTTTGTTGTTGGGGTTGGGTTTTGCACGACGGGGAGGCATCTGTGGTTTGTTCAATAGAGATAAGAATGAGATACCCATATATGTTTTCATGCACAATACAAATCATAACCAATCACAAAGCATGCAACAAAAGGATAAAGGTTCAACAACAAGATAACAAGTTCACAAAGTAAAACACACAAGTAGCAAGCCATCCACATGTCGGATGGTCCAATAACAAGTTCTGAAACAACAAGTATGATAGTAAATGATAAATGAGCAGTCAAATCTACTCCTCGGCATCAATCTCCTCCTCGACAAAGGTAAGACCTGCGTTCTCCATCGCGGTCTTGTATTCCTCGACACTAGTGGTCAAGGTCTCTATCTTGGCCTTGAGAGCCCTCTTCTGGGAACTAAGCCTCTCAATAACTGTCTGCTGCTGCTCGAGCTCGAAGTCCTTGGACTGCAGTTCTTCAGTCATGTCCCGGATCTTCTTGTTCCTATCCTGTACACGCTTCTCCTGACTCTTGAACTTCCTGTCCTGGGTCTCGAACTTCTCCTCCATTTCCTTGACTATATCGTCTTGCTCCGCGAAGAGCTTGTCCTTCTCGCGAAGCTGCACCTGGAGCTCGTCATTGCTGAGCATGACATTGGTCCTGTCAGTGTCCACGTGTCTAATGAGAGACTCTAAGTCCTGGAGGTACAGGCGTATCGGCTCTGCTGCGTCCCTCGAATCATCCTCGAAGTCGATGGACTCTCCATCCTCATCACGTCTTCCGAAGACGTGGAAGTGGGTAACTCTAACCTGTCGGGAGTGTCTCCCTAGAAGACGTTCTATCAGATCCTGCATAACTACCTCAAGGCCTCTTTCCCTGTCATCGTGCATGATCTTGAAGACAATGGCCTCCATGGTAGGCTCACTCTGGCGTCCGGGCTGGTTGACCTTGAAGCCCCAGAGGTCCTTCCTCTCAAACTTGGTGAGGGGATGCACCATGATGGTGGGAAGAGGGAGATTGAGCAAAGTAGTGAGCTCAACGATACGAGGACCAAAGCGGGTAACCTGGAACTCCTCAACAGTGCTGATGGTAATAGGCATCTATTTATAAGATAGAAAATTTAGAACAACACAAATCAAGATAAAACAAAAGACAAAACATCACATACATATCCTTGGGAAGCAAAACACACAAGTCATGCATACATGGATCCATTACAACAACCAAGGTTCAATCTTATTTTAAAGCAACATTTGGAAAATAAGGTGATAGGTGGTGGTCAGACTAATGAAGCACATTTACAATCCTACCTCACTGGATCTGTGGGCTAACACAATGTTTCTAGAAGCAATCAACCTATCTTGCTCACATGATTCCATCACTAAGTCTATAATGTCTCCTCTTAAGGTTTGGTTGGTAGCTTCCAACTCTTGGGTATGTTCCTTCTCTTTCCTTAGATCATTTTGGAGGTTGAGCATTCTGCACTTGACTCTATCACCAAGTTCTTTGATGGTCTTCCAAGCTGCATCCTTTGCTGATTCAAAGAATGTAGTGTGCACCACTGAATTAGTGAACATGCAGAACCCTTTTTCTTGATGGTTGTCTTCCTTGTTTTTATACAAGTGAAGTTGCACCCACCAGTATTCCACTCCTTCATCCATCACAGGAAAACCCTTATACACAGCTGCACCTTGTATCTCTAATGCAACCATGAGGTCCTTGAGAGCCTTGGGGAATTCTGTCTCACACTCCAAAGTCATTGTCATGAGTGGTCCTTTCCTCACGGCTTCGTTGATGGAGTTCATCTACAAATAGAGATGAGAGAGAAGATTAGAAAAGTTTACGAGAAGAATACACAAGTGTAGAAGTTGCTGAAATCTTTCCTTAGTGGTTTCCATTCCTAGGGTCATAATCCTACAGGCAACACAGTGCTCTAATACCATCTGTAAGATCCCTCCTTTGTAAAGGAAAAGGATCCCTATGATTGCAATGCTAGTCCCTGGATCATTGCTAGCATCCACAATTTAAGATGAAGTACACAGATACAAAGGTCATTTATTACATCCATTCCAGAGATAAACATAGTTTTTACAACTCCAAGGCCACAGGCCTAATACAAGAGTTTGATTAAGTAAATAAATATAAGTCTTCATCTTCATGTGCCACAGGCAAGCATGTTGAGTGTAGACTCATGACACCTAATCCTCATCAGAGTAACCTGCAACAACACAAGTTACATCCACAGTGGGTCAATACTTTGGAATAGTATTGGCAAGTGATACCTTAGTATATTTTAGGTGGACTAGATACTGTATGCAAATTTGGCTAAGTGTAGCTTGGCTTGCTTTGCTCAAAATAGGTTTTTCCTATTAGTTGAAAACACTAAGTTTTTCTTTGTCAAAACTTTTCCCAAGGAACCACCAATATACATTGAGGTCCTTCACCCTTGTTCACCCACAAATTTTACTTAGAAATTGGGATGAGGAGATTCTTGATAGCTTCCATGTCCTGATGCTCAAGTTGTCCATTGCCATGGACTTGGCTAAGTACTTAGATTTTTCCATCTGCAGAGGTTGTGCACTTTCCCCACCAGACTTGGTTTCACCAAGACTGGACCTTTCAGAAGCATTCCCTTAGACCAAATTGACGCGTTCCAACCTATCATCCCACTACCACCAACAGAAAACGGTTCGTCCTTGTTCTAATCTAGTCCCTACGATGCAGATCTAATGGCTGCCGTTGCTCTGACCAAAGTCGAGCGGCGCTAGCGGCGGCGACTGGCGGCGGCGCCTCTGTCAGTGGCGGAGCTGGTGTTCTAGGTCGCGCGGGAGAGGGAGAAGGGGTTTACCGGAATCGCAGGGAGCTGCTGATGCTCAAGGTGGTGATGGTTCGGCAAGGGGCGCTCTAGAGTGGCCGAGGGAGCTCGTCGGAGTCGTGCACGGCGTCAGGTGGTTGCTGTCAAAGTCGTTGCCGAGGTTCCGCGTCGCCGTAGCACGAACCAGGTGTTTTAGGAGATGTGCAAGACAGTGGCGAACAACCTCGTATGCGAGAGAGATCAAGGGGCGCGCAGTGCTTACCGTAATCGGTCGCCAGAGTTGAGTGGCGGCTCGGTCGTTTGCAGGAACGAACGGGGACGGCGTCATGGGTCACAAGCAGGCAAGCAAAGGGTATCAGAAGATGCACGAGGTCATGCTGGACACACTCGTTTTAATCAGAGGCACAGGGGCGACGGGGTCTTACCGAAATCGCACGCCGGAGATCGTCGGAGCTGCGGCGGTGTTTGGCGAGTTGTGGGCAGCCTGGTGGCGTGGAGAGAAAATTGGGTGAGGGGAAATGGTCGCGAGGGGGAGAGGTTCTTATAGCCGGAGCTGGGCGTGGAGTTACTCGCGGAATCAATGGGAATCAACGCGGCAGTGACTGTGGTGAGTAACGGCGGCGTGAGCGTCGTAGGCGCGCGAGATTTGGGGAAGAAGGAGTCGACGTGGACGGGTCCACTTGTCAGCGAAATAAACAGAGAGGGATTGGGGTCCGGGCGTCAGCGACTCTGTGGGTGCGTCTGCGCGTGAGAGAGAGAGAGTGGGGACCCGGGTGGGCTAGATGGGATGCTTCTGTTGATGGGCTCAAACCCTGGAGCTAGCCCTTTTCCTTTTCTTTATTCCTTTTCTATTTCTAATTTGATTTTCTGGAATGATTTTCAAATGAATTCAAACTCTATTTGAATTCAAATCTTTTCAGGATTTTTGTAGTGTGCAACCTTTACAATTCTAGGCATAAAACCAGGTGGTCACTTTGAATTGGCTTGGTCATTTGGAAAATAATAGAATAAACAGTGACTTAGCACTTGTTTTATATTGGTTTTGAATTTGGTTTTCAAATTGTATTTTCTTTGAAAACTTGGGTTTATGTTTTAGCAATCTAGCAACTCATTCTGAAAGCAATAAGTCACAAGGTTTGGTTTCATGAACAACAACCTCTCATAGAAGAGTAGCATTTGTTTCAAATGCTGATCACATAAAATAATGAGCTCATATGCTCCTGTTTTTGAATTGTTTTGTTTGAAATGAACTCTATATGATCATGGATGCATGGATGATATGCATGAGTTTGAAATATGATTTTAGGGATGTTACAAATCTAACCCCCTTAAGGTGAATCTCGCCCTCGAGATTCGGTTTGGCTAGCAAATAGGTGAGGGTGGTCTTTTCGAAGATCATCTTCTCTTTCCCATGTTGCTTCCTCTTCAGAATGATGATTCCACTGCACTTTGCAGAACTTGATAGTCTTAGTCCTGGTGACTCTTTCTGCTGTCTCAAGAATCTTGATAGGTTTCTCTTCATAAGTGAGATCACTTTCTAGTTGAACTTCCTCCAAAGGTATAGTATCCTTCAAAGAAGTTTCTTCCATTTCTGGATGACATTTCTTAAGTTGACTCACATGAAACACATTATGGACAGCTGACAGAGATTCTGGAAGTTCAATTTCATAGGCAACTTCTCCTTTACGACTCAGAATCTTGAACGGCCCAACATATCTTGGTGCCAATTTTCCTTTGACTCCGAATGTCTTCACTCCACGAAGTGGTGACACTCTAAGATAGGCTCTATCACCAACTTCGTAGGTTACTTCTCTACGCTTAGGATCTGCGTAGCTTTTCTGTTGGGACTGTGCTATCTTCAATCTGTCTTTAACTAACTTGACCTTCTCTTTGGCTTCCTTGATAAGATCTGGTCCGAATAAACTTCTTTCTCCCACACCATTCCATAACAATGGGGTGGTACACTTTCTTCCGTAGAGAAACTCAAATGGTGCCATCTCAATGCTGGCTTGATAGCTGTTGTTATAAGAAAATTCTGTGTAAGGCAGACTTTCATCCCAACTGGCTCCATAGTCTAGGGCACATGCCCTCAACATGTCTTCGAGAATCTGATTAGTCCTTTCCGTTTGTCCATCGGTTTGAGGATGAAAAGCAGTACTGAATTCCAACCTCGTTCCTAATGACTCATGTAACTGTCTCCAAAAATGGGAAGTGAATTGAGTTCCCCTATCAGACACAATACTCTTGGGCACTCCATGTAGACATACAATTCTACTCATGTAGATTCTGGCTAACTTAGCACTTGTATAGGTTGTCTTCACGGGTATGAAATGAGCCACTTTAGTTAGGCGATCCACTACTACCCAAATAGAGTCGTATCCTGACCTGGTCCTTGGTAATCCGGTAATGAAATCCATACCAATCTTGTCCCACTTCCAATCAGGAATAGGTAGTGGTTGAAGCAAACCTGCTGGTTTCTGATGTTCCGCTTTCACTCTACTACATACATCACACAAAGCAATATGCTCGGCGATGTCCTTCTTGATATTATTCCACAAATCTTTCTTTCATGTCCATGTACATTTTGGTGTTACCTGGATGAATAGAATACGGAAAGTTGTGTGCTTCTTGCAAAATCAGTTTCCGCAACTCCGGGTCTTGTGGAACACAGATACGTTTCCCATGCATAAAGTACCCTATTCGTCTTCATGGAATCCTTTGGCTTTTCCCTTGCCAATCTTTTCTTTAATCTCTTCAATTTCCTTATCAATCTTCTGGGCTTCTTTGATCCTGTCCAACAAAGTGGGTTGGACATCCAAAGACATGAGATGTCCTTCAGGCACAATCTCTCACTCCCTTGTACTTAGTCATCCAGTCCATTCCCAAAATGACATCCAATCCTTGGGAGTTTAGAATTATCAAGTTAACGGGAAACTTATACTTCCCAAACTCTATGACTAGATCATGACATCCTGAATTCACTATCATTTCTCCACCAGGAGAACTTACTTTTATAGGACACCCAATAGTTTCTACCGGTAGTTCATTTCTTTCAACAAATGCTCTTGATATGAATGAATGAGATGCACCAGTATCAAAGAGTACAAATGCTGGAATAGAATTGAGTCTGAACTTACCAGCAACAACATCAGGCTCCTCATAGACCTCCTCCACATTGATGTGGTTTACTTGTCCCTTCTGAAAAGGGTTGGGCTTGTTGGGTCCTTCAACTTTCTTTTCTGGGCAGTCATTTGCATAATGCCCCATCTTCTTGCATTTGAAGCATTCAACCTGACTAATGTCTCTCTTAATAGGTTGACTTGCACTTCCACTTCCATTACCACTGTGGTGACTCTTGTATCCACCCTTGTGGTTCTTGTATTTGTCATTGTCATGACTACGGTGATGTTTGTCATGACGGTTGTGATTGTGGTGCTTGTTGAATTTCCCATGCTTGTGGGATCCTAAGCTTCCGCTGTCATCATAATGAGATCGTTTGTGAGACGATCCCGAGATGTGCTTGTCGGAGTACTTTCTCTTTCTACTATCAACTTGCTTCATTTTGTTCTCCAAATAGCAGCCTTGTCACAGAGCGACTGATAAGTGGGAACATATGCCACAGCCAACTGCAGATTCAGCTCATCATTCAACCCTTCGAGGAATTTTTCTTTCCTCTTAGAATCGGTGTCAACTTCATCTGGTGCATATCGCGCTAGATTGTTGAACTCTTCAATATATTCAGCCACGCTGCGGTGGTGCTGCTTCAGATTGTGGAATTCTTTCTTTTTCATACTCATCACTCCAGATGAGATATGAGCAGTGCGAAAGCCATCCTCAAAGATAGCCCATGTCACTTCATCTATGGGAGTGGTGATCTGGAAGTTATCCCACCAAGTGGCGGCTGGTCCTTCTAGCAGATGTGCTGCAAATCTTACCTGTTCAGCATCCGTACAGCCCACGGTTACCAAGTCCTTGTTCACTGAGGGTAGCCAATCATTGGCCACCATGGGATCAGTTGTTGCTGAGAACTTTGCTGGCCTCAATCTCAAGAACCTGTTAAGCATATCAAAACCCGGTGGGTTGTTGTTGTTGTTGTTGTTATTGTTGTTGTTATTGTTGTTATTGTTGTTGTTTTGGTTCTGGATGAACGTCGTCATCATCTACATCAGCTGTGTTTGAGCAGTCAACATTTGCTGCATTTCTGGAGTGATGTTGTTTTTGTTGTTGGGGTTGGGTTTTGCACGACGGGGAGGCATCTGTGGTTTGTTCAATAGAGATAAGAATGAGATACCCATATATGTTTTCATGCACAATACAAATCATAACCAATCACAAAGCATGCAACAAAAGGATAAAGGTTCAACAACAAGATAACAAGTTCACAAAGTAAAACACACAAGTAGCAAGCCATCCACATGTCGGATGGTCCAATAACAAGTTCTCAAACAACAAGTATGATAGTAAATGATAAATGAGTAGTCAAATCTACTCCTCGGCATCAATCTCCTCCTAGACAAAGGTAAGACCTGCGTTCTCCATCGCGGTCTTGTATTCCTCGACACTAGTGGTCAAGGTCTCTATCTTGGCCTTGAGAGCCCTCTTCTGGGAACTAAGCCTCTCAATCACTGTCTGCTGCTGCTCGAGCTCGAAGTCCTTGGACTACAGTTCTTCAGTCATGTCCCGGATCTTCTTATTCCTATCCTGGACACGCTTCTCCTGAATCTTGAACTTCCTGTCCTGGGTCTCGAACTTCGCCTCCATTTCCTTGACTATCTCGTCTTGCTCCGTGAAGAGCTTGTCCTTCTTGCGAAGCTGCACCTAGAGCTCGTCATTGCTGAGCATGACATTGGTCCTGCAATGTCCACGTGTCTAATGAGAGACTCTAAGTCCTGGAGGTACAGGCGTATCGGCTCTGCTGCGTCCCTCAAATCGTCCTCGAAGTCGATGAACTCTCCATCCTCATCACGTCTTCCGAAGACGTGGAAGTGGGTACCTCTAACCTGTCGGGAGTGTCTCCCTAGCAGACGTTCTATCAGATCCTGCATAACTACCTCAAGGCCTCTTTTCCTGTAATCGTGCATGAGCTTGAAGACAATGGCCTCCATGGTAGGCTCAGTCTGGCGTCCGGGCTGGTTGACCTTGAAGCCCCAGAGGTCCTTCCTCTCAAACTTGGTGAGGGGATGCACCATGATGGTGGGAAGAGGGAGATTGAGCAAAGTAGTAAGCTCAATGATACGAGGACCAAAGCGGGTAACCTGGAACTCCTCAACAGTGCTGATGGTAATAGGCATCTATTTATAAGATAGAAAATTTAGAACAACACAAATCAAGATAAAACAAAAGACAAAACATCACATACATATCCTTGGGAAGCAAAACACACAAGTCATGCATACATGGATCCATTACAACAACCAAGGTTCAATCTTATTTTAAAGCAACATTTGGAAAATAAGGTGATAGGTGGTGGTCCAACTAGTGAAGCACATTTACAATCCTATCTCACTGGATCTGTTGGCTAACACAATGTTTCTAGAAGCAATCAACCTATCTTTCTCACATGATTCCATCACTAAGTCTATAATGTCTCCTCTTAAGGTTTGGTTGGTAGCTTCCAACTCTTGGGTATGTTCCTTCTCTTTCCTTAGATCATTTTGGAGGTTGAGCATTCTGCACTTGACTCTATCACCAAGTTCTTTGATGTTCTTCCAAGCTGCATCCTTTGCTGATTCAAAGAATGTAGTGTGCACCACTGAATTAGTGAACATGCAGAACCCTTTTTCTTGATGGTTGTCTTCCTTGTTTTTATACAAGTGAAGTTGCACCCACCAGTATTCCACTCCTTCATCCATCACAGGAAAACCCTTATACACAGCTGCACCTTGTATCTCTAATGCAACCATGAGGTCCTTGAGAGCCTTGGGGAATTCTGTCTCACACTCCAAAGTCATTTTCATGAGTGGTCCTTTCCTCACGGCTTCGTTGATGGAGTTCATCTACAAATAGAGATGAGAGAGAAGATTAGAAAAGTTTACGAGAAGAATACACAAGTGTAGAAGTTGCTGAAATCTTTCCTTAGTGGTTTCCATTCCTAGGATCATAATCCTACAGGCAACACAGTGCTCTAATACCATCTGTAAGATCCCTCCTTTGTAAAGGAAAAGGATCCCTATGATTGCAATGCTAGTCCCTGGATCATTGCTAGCATCCACAATTTAAGATGAAGTACACAGATACAAAGGTCATTTATTACATCCATTCCAGAGATAAACATAGTTTTTACAACTCCAAGGCCACAGGCCTAATACAAGAGTTTGATTAAGTAAATAAATATAAGTCTTCATCTTCATGTGCCACAGGCAAGCATGTTGAGTGTAGACTCATGACACCTAATCCTCATCAGAGTAACCTGCAACAACACAAGTTACAGCCACAGTGGGTCAATACTTTGGAATAATATTGGCAAGTGATACCTTAGTATATTTTAGGTGGACTAGATACTATATGCAAATTTGGCTAAGTGTAGCTTGGCTTGCTTTGCTCAAAATAGGTTTTTCCTATTAGTTGAAAACACTAAGTTTTTCTTTGTCAAAACTTTTCCCAGGGAACCACCAATAGACATTGAGGTCCTTCACCCTTGTTCACCCACACATTTTACTTAGAAATTGGGATGAGGAGATTCTCGATAGCTTCCATGTCTTGATGCTCAAGTTGTCCATTGCCATGGACTTGGCTAAGTACTTAGATTTTTCCATCTACAGAGGTTGTGCACTTTGCTCACCAGACTTGGTTTCACCAAGACAGGACCTTTCAGAAGCCTTCCCTTAGACCAAATTGACGCGTTCCAACCTATCATCCCACTACCATCAACTGTCCAAATGGCTAAGTTCTAGCAACTTATGTGATCCAGGCAGAGCCCATATTGCCAAGTGGCTGCACTAGAAGCTTCTTAACACTTGGCCTCTAAAATCTCTTTGTTCCTGGGTGGCTTACCACAAGTGAGATACACAAGGTAAACCATAGCCATGGGCCTTGTGTAACAACTCAACCAAAACCACCATTCAAGTCCCTTTCCACCCAGGTGATTCATTAACTTAGTTGTTTTATTAGGCAAAACATAAGTCCAAAGACTTAGAAATATTTTTATCATAGCACGTATATTTCACCAACCCTTGTTTGCTACTAGCTAGGCTAAGCATGGCATAGATAGTAACTTAACTTAGATATCTCCTAGCAATTCTACAACTACTTAGGATTTCCCAACATGGCATATAGGCAAAATAATAACATGCAAGACTTAGCAAAAACATTTCTAATGCTTAGTATAAAATATAGGGATAGAAATATTCATGAAGTACCACTTGCCTTGGTAGTTGGGAGAGTAGCACTATTCACAATCACAATCACTAGAATCAAAGTCTACACAAAGAATGGTAGCAACAAATTACACACAAAACATATACCAACAAACAAAAATATATGCATGCATGCAAAATGCTAAGTGATTATTTTTAAAACTCAACCAAGCAAGTGCATTGTACTGAATCCTAAACAAGTCAAAAACTTGCCACACAACAATAATTTAAACCCTAAATTAACTCCTAAACAATTCATATGCTCAAATAATCCCTAAACATGTTTCTGCAAATAAAACCTTTTTAACAGAAACTAAACATTAAACACATTGCATATTCTGATAGAGCTTGCTCTCCTGATTCCAACAGTATAAAATTTGTCAAAATCTAACGTGGGAATCAAAAGTTGAAAACAAAACAAATTTGAACAATAATCTGATTCAAAATCTGTTTTAAATCTAAACTACTGCCACGCAGCGTTATCCTATTAGCCGGTACCGTTTCTCTCAGGATCACGCTTCCGCTCCGTCGGATCAATTTAGATCCATCCAATGCGCCAGATCTAAAGAAAACAGTTCGTCCTCGTTCTAATCTAATCCCTACGATGCAGATCTAATGGCTGTCGTTGCTCTGACCAAAGTCGAGCGGCGCTAGCGGCGGCGCCTTTGTCAGTGGCGGAGCTGGTGTTCTAGGTCGCGCGGGAGAGGGAGAAGGGGTTTACCAGAATCACAGGGAGCTGCTGATGCTCAAGGTGGTGATGGTTCGGCAAGGGGCGCTCTAGAGTGGCCGAGGGAGCTCGTCGGAATCGTGCACGGCGTCAGGTGGTTGCTGTCGAAGTCGTTGCCGAGGTTCCGCGTCGCCGTATGTGGCATCCCGCAAAACCACTACTAGAAAATCGCGTTGAATTTGTGCATTGCATCGACATCATCATGTGTTGTTTGTCTAAAACTATTTTCGCAAGCCTGTTTTTGTTTTCTAAAACGCCCCATCTTTATTCAAACAACCAAAACCGGGTCTCCGGATTATTTTGTTTTGTCCGCTATCGGTTTGCAGAGGCTATGTTTTAATCAAATAAAAATATTTATTATTTTTAGCGGGGGCAGTCGAACGGGCCGTTTCGACCCGAACGACCACCCCCATTTTCAAATCGGTCCAACCAACCAGTCCCACCCATAATCCTAAACCACCTAAAACTCTACCCACACCCACTGGCCACCTCACCCGGACCAATCCGTGACCGCCACCTCACCCCTCTCCTTCCCTAAACCTATCAGCAGCTGCCACCTGGTCCACCCCCTCTCTCTCCCTCTCTTTCTCTCTCCCAATCACCACCCCACTCAACCCACTCACACCCACACGCACTACACACACACAACCTCTCTGCCCACCCCACACCACACGCACGCCCCTGCCCCTGGGTCCCACGCGCACAGCGCCCCTGGGCCCCGACCCTGGACTCCACCCCCGCGGACCCGACGCCCCCTCGTCCCCAACCTTCCTCTTCCCCTTCCCCAGACCCGCACCGCGCCTTCCCCCCCTGACGCCGCGGCCGTCCCCGAGCGCCGCCGCCGCGGGCCGCGTCCCCGCCTCCGCTCGCCGACGCAAGCCTCCCCGCCACCAATCCTCCGGCAGCGACCTTCCTCCCCGCCTGCCCCGCGCCAGCACCGCCTCCTCCCCGGCGCAGCCGGCGACCCGCCGCCTCCGTCTCGCCGGCCTCGCCCTCCCCATGCCGCGGCCGTCGCCGGACGTTCCCCCGCCTCACCCCTGCAAGCCCCCGCCCCGCCGCAGGTCCCCGCCGGGCCCCTTCCTCCGCGCCTCCTCGCCGGACCCAAGCCCCGCGTCCCCGCCAGACCTCCTCCAGCAGCCTCCCTCCAACCGCCCCGGCGCCGCTCGCTCCCCGCCACCGGCCACCGCAACCCGCGCCGCTGCCGCCTCCCGCGCCATCTCCCCCTCGCGCGCCTCCTCCACCGTTCGCCTGTTCCGCGACTCACGTCGCCGGCCTCGCCCGCCTCCTGCCGGCGTCCTTCTCCTCCGCGCCCGCAGCGCCCCGGCCCGTGCGCGCCGCTCGGAAACCACCTCCCCCACCTACCCGCGCGCGCGCGCCCCACCTGCCCCTGGCCGCCTGCCGGCGTCGTGCAGTCTCTGATCCGCGTCGTCGCCGCCTTCTCGACACCGTTGGACGCCTCGAGCTCTTCCGGTTCATGGCCGTCCCAAGCCTCCTCCGCAGCGTGGTGTATCTGCCGTCCGCGCCGCACGTTGTCGGTTTCAGTTCCTCCAGGAGGCGCCCCTTTTATTTTGGGTCAGCAGTTGCGACGATGGTGATGTTGGTGTACATCTGTACGAGACATGCCCTTGTAAAGTTGTCCTGTTGCCCGTGCTATGTTGTCGCTGCTGCCTAGTATGCCAATATGTATGTTCTCCCGTCGACAAGATCTTCGTGGACGTCAAGACCTTCATGTGTCGTCGAGTTCGTCAACCATCGGTGCCACTCGAAAACCCCACCAACGGGTAACCCAAGTTCTCCATCGACCACCGAAGTCCGGAACGTCGAGGCCCCCTTCGCGGATCCGAAGCCCCAAAACCCGAAGGCCGATCCCGTACCCGGTGCCGCACCAAGATCTCCTTCTCGGACCCTGATGACGCTAAGTTCTTCGCCGTAGAGCAACAAGGTTTTCGACAAGACAAGGAACGTCAAGAACTTCACCCCGAATGCCAAGGCCGAATCCGGAGACCGCCAAGATCGCCACTGGAACAACAAGCACTCCGCCACGAGAACGCCAAGTTCGTCTACCCGAACGCCAAGATCTACCCCGTTACCGAGAACGATCCCGGAGTCCGAGAACGCATCCGTCGAACCCTGGACCCTGAGACCAACCCCGAACCCCGGAACCCCAAGTTCGTCGAGACCCCCCTAATGTGTGAACCCCTTCCCGAAACCCTATTTTATAATATAATACAACTTGTCGCATAATAATTGTCTTGCATGCATACATTCATGTGGTTTGGGGGCCTTATGCCGATTCACCTAATAATTAAATATGGGGCCCATATGCGGGCAAATCTAGTCTCATATTGGCCTCATTTAAATCTTGTGTAGCGAACCGGTGCTATCTTTTGCCATGTTAAAACAACACCTAAATTGCGGGGTACCTAGATAACTTGAACCACCTAACTAAATGTCGGGACCCTGGTTCCACTTAATATGACCTGATTGCATCGCACTTTGCCATGCCATGCATCATACATGCATCATGCCGATCTTTTGCCATAGTATTAAATATTGCATCCGGTGTTTCTTCTAGTGGTTTGCTTCTTCGCGGATAAGGCCGTTGAGTTGATGTGAGCTTCGCCCCGATCTTCGGTTGAACCTTCGACAATGTTTTCAGGCGAGCATCCCCCCTTTCCACCTATCTTACTTTTATAGTATTTACTCCCCTCATGTTGATCTATTGATATCTGTGTTGCGATGCTTTAGTTCCGTACCTGTGATATACCGTGCAGCCCTATATTGCCTTGGACACATCCTATTACCTGTTGTTTGGTGGATAATTGGACTTGCGCGTCGTAGTCGCTTGCTCTAGTGTTGTTGCGTTTCGTCCAGTGCCACAGTTGTTGATGTATTGCCGCATGTTGCTGTTGGAGATGATCCTAGCTCTACTTACCGTTCACTTTAATTCCTGTTTAACAACTAAAATTGAAGTAAGCAGAGGCATCGGTGGGTGACAGAAAATATTTGGTTTCCGAACGCCCAGTTGTGTCCCGTAGGACCCCGAGTACTTGATACCTGTTCCTTGATTTATCGCGCTATCCACATCCGGGAGGTATATGGGACCCCCCTGAGCCAGATCTTGATTCAGTCTTATTTCTTGGGGCCACAAACTAGTTTGAGGTTTTATTTACGATCCTGTACTTATGCCATGCTACTTATGTATTTACGATTGTGCGAGGAGCACACTGTACTGTATAGGATCGGGACACGATTCCGCGGTGTCGACAAGCCCAGCCACACTTTCGGGTTCCCAGTCGTTCACAGCCGTCTACCCAAACCTTGAGTCCGTCTCGGAGTCAGCTGGCTTCGTTGCGGGTCTACTCAATGGGGTGGCCCCCTGAAATATTTCTGAATCCTGTGATTGTTCAGTCGTGAAAGCCTCGTTGGGTTTTGATTTGGTTTTTCCGAGGTTGATCGAGCGTGTGTTGCTATTGGTGCACCCCGGCCGGGTAAAACTTTCTGAAAGCCGTGTCCGCGGATATGGACGACTTGGAGCACAGTATCTCGACCATAGACAAGCATAACTAAAGTTTATTGCTATAAATTTGACTTTATAATGACTAGTAATCAGCTTCACTATAATGGAATGGCTAAATAATACTACCCACAATTGCTTGTTTTGGTTGTCGCTTGCGACCATTGTACCTGACTAGTAAGTATTGCAACTACAACGGAATGGCTGTATAAAAGTACCAACAACTGCTGGGTTTAAGGGTTATCTCAGGCTATTTGTATCTGATTAGTAATTGATGTAACTATAACGGAATGGTTAACTAAAAGTGCCCACTGCTTATTTTATCAGGACGTTATCTAAACCTGACTAGTAATTGCTGCAACGATAACGGAATAAGTAAAACTGCCAACTGTGTGAGTTCCTCGGTTGACTTCCTCGATCGGTGTCGAGGGGGAAACATCAGGATGGGTTTGCTTGGTGTTAGCATCAGGTTGGTCCCGAATAGGTCTTTCTTATCCCTCTCTGATAACGCCGTTGTATCGAGTCTCTATAGGTTGTTTAGTGCATGCTACCGCTGCCGCTTCAGTCCACCATACCTATGTAGGCGAGGACCGCCGAATTCTAGCCTCGCCGTGTACTGGCCTCAGTACTGACGCTCCTCTTTTTCCTTTGCCCTTTGTCGGCACCCCTTTTGTTTAAGCAGGTTTTGAGATCGACGTCGTTAGCAGGGTTACCCTTCCGGCTTGGCCTGGGCAGGGTTATGGATGCCATTGGTTATTCTTCAGGGCTCTTAGCCCCATTTGCTTCTTGTCCGTAGTCGGACGCTCTACCGTTTTCAAGGTGATTTGGATCTTGTATATTATATCTGTATTCTTGACTCATGGAGTCGCTGTTATATATATCTGTTCTGTGGGTCCCATCGAGGAATGTTGTGTAATGTTATTACTTCGTTTTCCACCCGCACGAAAGTGCCTGGTGGGCACCTTTGAATCGTTTCTATGCGGGTTTGGCGGGTTTCGCTAAAACTTGCATAGGTCCGATTCTGAGGGTGTTACAGAGTGGTTTCAGAGCTCAGCAGTTGCGATACCCCACAAGTCCAGCCTGTAGGATAACCTAGCTAACGGCCGAAGTAGAGTGTCAAAACTATTTTGCAAAATCGGTTGGATAGTTCTGATTAGGTCTAATTTTACTCCTTACCCTCTGCTGTTCTCCTCTTATCTCTACGTGTTTTGAATCCGCTCTCTTCTTTCTCTTCGAGTCCAGGAATTCTCGTGGTTGGGTTTCCGTCGTACCTTCAGGGTCTCGCTTCCTCCTTTGGTAACGGTGTTCTACCATCCGGTGTTCAAGCTGCCTGATGAATCCGTCTACGGTGTTACCATTCTTTGTTCTTTGTTTGTGCCTTCCGGTGTTTTTCCGACGCGATGACATCATCTACGCCAGATCCGATGCAGAGTCTGCATCACTCCTTTGTTTCCGAACCTCGCTTGTCGAGATCTTCAGTCTGTTTCCGAGAATGGTTGCACTCCCTTCTACTGATTGTGCAGAGTAATAGTTTGGGTGCGTGATGGATTGGCCCCCATGCCGACTACCCTTCCTATTCGCTTTTGTACATTGAAGTGGATGAGAATGCATCGGTTCCCTCTTTTCATCGAAGCTAGAGGTGGCTTTATTAGTTGATACCTCTACCTTCGACCTTTTGTTCCCGGAGTGTTCTCTCGACGATCACGGACAACGACCCTTGTTAGTGGTGTCGCGAGGATCTACACGAAGCGAGAAGCCGCCGACCTTCCTTCCGGTACCATGAGGCGGATCTCGAGGGCGAGATCCTTTGTTAGTGGTGTCGAATTGTGGCATCCCGCAAAACCACTACTAAAAAATCGCGTTGAATTTGTGCATTGCATCGACATCATCATGTGTTGTTTGTCTAAAACTATTTTCGCAAGCCTGTTTTTGTTTTCTAAAACGCCCCATCTTTATTCAAACAACCAAAACCGGGTCTCCGGATTATTTTGTTTTGTCCGCTATCGGTTTGCAGAGGCTATGTTTTAATCAAATAAAAATATTTATTATTTTTAGCGGGGGCAGTCGAACGGGCCGTTTCGACCCGAACGACCACCTCCATTTTCAAATAGGTCCAACCAACCAGACCCACCCATAATCCTAAACCACCTAAAACTCTACCCACACCCACTGGCCACCTCACCCGGACCAATCCATGACCGCCACCTCACCCCTCTCCTCCCCTAAACCTATCAGCAGCTGCCACCTGGTCCACCCCCTCTCTCTCCCTCTCTTTCTCTCTCCCAATCACCACCCCACTCAAACCACTCACACCCACACGCACTACACACACACAACCTCTCTGCCCACCCCACACCACACGCACGCCCCTGCCCCTGGGTCCCACGCGCACAGCCCCCCTGGGCCCCGACCCTGGACTCCACCCCCGCGGACCCGACGCCCCCTCGTCCCCAACCTTCCTCTTCCCCTTCCCCAGACCCGCACCGCGCCTTCCCCCCCTGACGCCGCGGCCGTCCCCGAGCGCCGCCGCCGCGGGCCGCGTCCCCGCCTCCGCTCGCCGGCGCAAGCCTCCCCGCCACCAGTCCTCCGGCAGCGACCTTCCTCCCCGCCTGCCCCGCGCCAGCACCGCCTCCTCCCCGGCGCAGCCGGCGACCCGCAGCCTCCGTCTCGCCGGCCTCGCCCTCCCCCTGCCGCGGCCGTCGCCGGACGTTCCCCGCCTCACCCCTGCAAGCCCCCGCCCCGCCGCAGGTCCCCGCCGGGTCCCTTCCTCCGCGCCTCCTCGCCAGAACCAAGCCCCGCGTCCCCGCCGGACCTCCTCCAGCAGCCTCCCTCCAACCGCCCCGGCGCGCCGCTCGCTCCCCGCCGCCGGCCAGCGCAACCCGCGCCGCCGCCGCCTCCCGCGGCATCTCCCCCTCGCGCGCCTCCTCCACCGTTCGCCTGTTCCGCGACTCACGTCGCCGGCCTCGCCCGCCCCCTGCCGGCGTCCTTCTCCTCCGCGCCCCGGCCCGTGCGCGCCGCTCGGAAACCACCTCCCCCACCTACCCGCGCGCGCGCGCCCTACCTGCCCCTGGCCGCCTGCCGGCGTCGTGCCGCCTCTGATCCGCGTCGTCGCCGCCTTCTCGACACCGCTGGATGCCTCGAGCTCTTCCGGTTCATGGCCGTCCCGAGCCTCCTCCGCAGCGTGGTGTATCTGCTTTCCGCGCCGCACGTCGTCGGTTTCAGTTCCTCCAGGAGGCGCCCATGTTGTTTTGGGTCAGCAGTTGCGACGATGGTGATGTTGGTGTACATCTGTACGAGACATGCCCTTGTAAAGTTGTCCTGTTGCCCGTGCTATGTTGTCGCTGCTGCCTAGTATGCCAATATGTATGTTCTCCCGTCGACAAGATCTACGTGGACGTCAAGACCTTCATGTGTCGTCGAGTTCGTCAATCATCGGTGCCACTCGAAAACCCCACCAACGGGTAACCCAAGTTCTCCATCGACCACCGAAGTCCGGAACGTCGAGGCCCCCTTCGCGGATCCGAAGCCCCAAAACCCGAAGGCCGATCCCGTACTCGGTGCCGCACCAAGATCTCCTTCTCGGACCCCGATGATGCTAAGTTCTTCGCCGTAGAGCAACAAGGTTTTCGACAAGACAAGGAACGTCAAGAACTTCACCCCGAATGCCAAGGCCGAATCCGGAGACCGCCAAGATCGCCACTGGAACAACAAGCACTCCGCCACGAGAACGCCAAGTTCGTCTACCCGAACGCCAAGATCTACCCCGTTACCGAGAACGATCCCGGAGTCCGAGAACGCATCCGTCGAACCCTGGACCCTGAGACCAACCCCGAACCCCGGAACCCCAAGTTCGTCGAGACCCCCCTAATGTGTGAACCCCTTCCCGAAACCCTATTTTATAATATAATACAACTTGTCGCATAATAATTTTCTTGCATGCATACATTCATGTGGTTTGGGGGCCTTATGCCGATTCACCTAATAATTAAATATGGGGCCCATATGCGGGCAAATCTAGTCTCATATTGGCCTCATTTAAATCTTGTGTAGCGAACCGGTGCTATCTTTTGCCATGTTAAAACAACACCTAAATTGCGGGGTACCTAGATAACTTGAACCACCTAACTAAATGTCGGGACCCTGGTTCCACTTAATATGACCTGATTGCATCGCACTTTGCCATGCCATGCATCATACATGTATCATGCCGATCTTTTGCCATAGTATTAAATATTGCATCCGGTGTTTCTTCTAGTGGTTTGCTTCTTCGCGGATAAGGCCGTTGAGTTGATGTGAGCTTCGCCCCGATCTTCGGTTGAACCTTCGACAATGTTTTCAGGCGAGCATCCCCCCTTTCCACCTATCTTACTTTTATAGTATTTACTCCCCTCCTGTTGATCTATTGCTATCTGTGTTGCGATGCTTTAGTTCCGT
This sequence comes from Avena atlantica, assembly GCA_910589765.1. Taxonomy (NCBI): domain Eukaryota; kingdom Viridiplantae; phylum Streptophyta; class Magnoliopsida; order Poales; family Poaceae; genus Avena; species Avena atlantica. The sequence goes on along the minus strand of OU342734.1, from coordinate 118,226,559 downwards.
ACCTGTGATATACCGTGCAGCCCTATATTGCCTTGGACACATCCTATTACCTGTTGTTTGGTGGATAGTTGGACTTGCGCGTCGTAGTCGCTTGCTCTAGTGCTGTTGCGTTTCGTCCAGTGCCACAGTTGTTGATGTATTGCCGCATGTTGCTGTTGGAGATGATCCTAGCTCTACTTACCATTCACTTTAATTCCTGTTTAACAACTAAAATTGAAGTAAGCAGAGGCATCGGTGGGTGACAGAAAATATTTGGTTTCCGAACGCCCAGTTGTGTCCCGTAGGACCCCGAGTACTTGATACCTGTTCCTTGATTTATCGCGCTATCCACATCCGGGAGGTATATGGGACCCCCCTGAGCCAGATCTTGATTCAGTCTTATTTCTTGGGGCCACAAACTAGTTTGAGGTTTTATTTATGATCCTGTACTTATGCCATGCTACTTATGTATTTACGATTGTGCGAGGAGCACACTGTACTGTTTAGGATCGGGACACGATTCCGCGGTGTCGACAAGCCCAGCCACACTTTCGGGTTCCCAGTCGTTCACAGCCATCTACCCAAACTATGAGTCCGTCTCGGAGTCAGCTGGCTTCGTTGCGGGTCTACTCAATGGGGTGGCCCCCTGAAATATTTCTGAATACTGTGATTGTGCAGTCGTGAAAGCCTCGTTGGGTTTTGATTTGGTTTTTCCGAGGTTGATCGAGCGTGTGTTGCTATTGGTGCACCCCGGCCGGGTAAAACTTTCTGAAAGCCGTGTCCGCGGATATGGACGACTTGGAGCACAGTATCTCGACCATAGACAAGCATAACTAAAGTTTATTGCTATAAATTTGACTTTATAATGACTAGTAATCAGCTTCACTATAATGGAATGGCTAAATAATACTGCCCACAATTGCTTGTTTTGGTTGTCGCTTGCGACCATTGTACCTGACTAGTAAGTATTGCAACTACAACGGAATGGCTGTATAAAAGTACCAACAACTGCTGGGTTTAAGGGTTATCTCAGGCTATCTGTATCTGATTAGTAATTGATGTAACTATAACGGAATGGTTAACTAAAAGTGCCCACTGCTTATTTTATCAGGACGTTATCTAAACCTGACTAGTAATTGCTGCAACGATAACGGAATAAGTAAAACTGCCAACTGTGTGAGTTCCTCGGTTGACTTCCTCGATCGGTGTCAAGGGGGAAACATCAGGATGGGTTTGTTTGGTGTTAGCATCAGGTTGGTCCCGAATAGGTCTTTCTTATCCCTCTCTGATAATGCCGTTGTATCGAGTCTCTATAGGTTGTTTAGTGCATGCTACCGCTGCCGCTTCAGTCCACCATACCTATGTAGGCGAGGACCGCCGAATTCTAGCCTCGCCGTGTACTGGCCTCAGTACTGACGCTCCTCTTTTTCCTTTGCCCTTTGTCGGCACCCCTTTTGTTTAAGCAGGTTTTGAGATCGACGTCGTTAGCAGGGTTACCCTTCCGGCTTGGCCTGGGCAGGGTTATGGATGCCATTGGTTATTCTTCAGGGCTCTTAGCCCCATTTGCTTCTTGTCCGTAGTCGGACGCTCTACCGTTTTCAAGGTGATTTGGATCTTGTATATTATATCTGTATTCTTGACTCATGGAGTCGCTGTTATATATATATATGTTCTATGGGTCCCATCGAGGACTGTTGTGTAATGTTATTACTTCGTTTTCCACCCGCACGAAAGTGCCTGGTGGGCACCTTTGAATCGTTTCTATGCGGGTTTGGCGGGTTTCGCTAAAACTTGCATAGGTCCGATTCTGAGGGTGTTACACCGTAGCACGAACCAGGTGTTTTAGGAGATGTGCAAGACAGTGGCGAACAACCTCGTATGCGAGAGAGATCAAGGGGCGCGCAGTGCTTACCGTAATCGGTCGCCAGAGTTGAGTGGCGGCTCGGTCGTTTGCAGGAACGAACGGGGACGGCGTCATGGGTCACAAGCAGGCATGCAAAGGGTATCAGAAGATGCACGAGGTCATACTGGACACACTCGTTTTAATCAGAGGCACAGGGGCGACGGGGTCTTACCGAAATCGCACGCCGGAGATCGTCCGAGCTGCGGCGGTGTTTGGCGAGTTGTGGGTAGCCTGGTGGCATGGAGAGAAAATTGGGTGAGGGGAAATGGTCGCGAGGGGGAGAGGTTCTTATAGCCGGAGCTGGGCGTGGAGTTACTCGCAGAATCAATGGGAATCAACGCGGCAGTGACTGCGGCGAGTAACGGCGGCGTGAGCGTCGCAGGCGCACGAGATTTGGGGAAGAATGAGTCGACGTGGATGGGTCCACTTGTCAGCGAAATAAACAGAGAGGGAGTGGGGTCCGGGAGTTAGCGACTCTATGGGTGCGTCTGCGCGTGAGAGAGAGAGGGGGGACCCGGGTGGGCTAGATGGGCTGCTTCTGTTGATGGGCTCAAACCCTGGCGCTGGCCCTTTTCCTTTTCTTTATTCCTTTTCTATTTCTAATTTGATTTTCTGGAATGATTTTCAAATGAATTCAAACTCTATTTGAATTCAAATCTTTTCAGGATTTTTGTAGTGTGCAACCTTTACAATTCTAGGCTTAAAACCAGGTGGTCACTTTGAATTGGCTTGGTCATTTGGAAAATAATAGAATAAACAGTGACTTAGCACTTGTTTTATATTTGTTTTGAATTTGGTTTTCTAATTGTATTTGCTTTGAAAACTTGGGTTTAGGTTTTAGCAATCTAGCAACTCATTCTGAAAGCAATAAGGCACAAGGTTTGGTTTCATGAACAACAACCTCTCATAGAAGAGTAGCATTTGTTTCAAATGCTGATCACATAAAATAATGAGCTCATATGCTCCTGTTTTTGAATTGTTTTGTTTGAAATGAACTCTATATGATCATGGATGCATGGATGATATGCATGAGTTTGAAATATGATTTTAGGGATGTTACATGCGCTCTCGATCCGCCACCGCGCCGCTGCTTTCTCGATCCGCCACCGCCGCGCTGCGCTCTCGAGGAGGAGGAGGCCCGCGCCGCTGCCGATCCGTGGAGGAGGAGGAGGCCCACGCCGCTTGTGGAGGAGGAGGATCTCGCGCCGCTCGAGGAGGTGGAGGCCTCCTTCATCAGCCCGCCGTCGTCCGCCCGTCGTCCGCCCGTTAGAGGTGAGCGTCGCCCCTCCCCTGTCTCTCCCTCTCTCCCTCTCTCTCCCTCTCTCTCCCTCTGTCCCTCTCTCTCCCTCTGTATGGTGGCCTCGGACACGCCGGAGTGGATGTCTGAGCTCGCGTAGCCTTTCCAGCATGCTTTGTAGACGGCGATGCACGCGCCAGGGGCAATGCCGATGGCTCTGCCTTTGGCGTAGTTGACAGGGAAGGAAGGGAGTTTGTCAGATTTGTTAACATCTGATTTGTTGCCAAGAGAAAACACCCTGAGAAATTGAGAGCATAATAACTAGATTATAGACATGATGCTCTAGTCATTGCTCCTTACCATCCCCAGTTTCTTTGCAAGAAGGCAGTACATGGTGCTCTAGTCATTGCTGAATTTGATTAAGACCACAAGTGCTAGAATAGTACATTGCCTGGTAGATAGAGTAGCTTGGTTGACAAGGTCAAGAGTAAGCTTGGTTCATAGCTTAGGGTTCAGAGTAAGCTTGGTAGATAGCTTAGGGTTCAGAGTAAGCATTAGCATGGTTCATGGTCTCCAGCAGTAGCAAGATATCCATTGGTTACAGTAAAAGGACCTTCCCATGTTTTGCAAAACGTACAAAGGAAGGAACCACACTGGCAGGCGCGATGTTTTCCTCCTGGTGAGCAGGACGAAGTCACCATGGATTCTCCACAGATGCAGAAATGTGATTTAGAAATAAAGATTTTCTAAATGCTAGTACTAGGTGAAAAGCAGACTCATGATATTGCTCACATATGTAGGCAATTATCTTTAATCAAACTTCCAAAGTTTGATAAAAAGAACCTTCCAAAGTTTTGCAACAACCCGGGGAAGAGTAGAAAGATTCTGAATTTTCTCTCTTTTTCCATGATGACCTTCCTACTACTATTCGTTGCATTGAAATTGCTTTGAGATTTCTCTCGTGTATCTGATCAACATATTGCACCCCATATAGGTGGATTGTAATACTAATGATGGTTGATAAGTGGTGGAGTAATTAGAAAGAGAGTAGAAGTAGTGGCATGAATTAGCATCTGGGAACTAAAAGAATAAGTTATTTTATCTGTTCAGGTCATTTCCATCATATGAGCACAACTGAATGCTATTTTCTTTTTTCAAGAGACCTAGCAGGCTTTAGTTGACAGAAACATGTATGCTTGGGTTTTAGTTGCTGCTGTGTATGCTCATATGTGTTATTTTCTTTTTTCAAGAGACCTAGCAGGCTTTAGTTATTTTCTTTCCATCATATGCTTGGTGCCTGGTGAATCCAGATGATAACTGTAAATGCCCATTGCTTGATGTGGCTGGGCATGTTGATGCATTATAAACCAATGTGGTTTCTACCTAGATGTTTTTGTGGTGAGTCTTTATGAATCACTCAATGTACTGATTTTTATTGCTTTATACATAAGATAAAAACCTGAACATCTGAACTCCATTGCATTTACAAGGCCATTGCGACAGATCTAACTTGAAGTCTCTACGGGTGTTATATGACTATATAGTCAATTCCAATGTGCAAATTTCTGCAATCTAGGTGGTTCTTAGTGGTGCCTTAAGACCACTAAAGCTAAGCAAATTACTAGTTCATATTCCTAGTATTTTGTATTTTGTTTCAGTTGCTTAAGATTTGGTAGCTTGTAGCTTGTAGCTTGTAGCAGTTAGGTTGTAGCTTGTCCAAACCTGAACATCAGTTTAGGACTTCTTATGTGCTGCTAAGTCCAAACCTGAAACTGTTGTTTATCCTATGTGAAACTTCTTATTCAGCATTATAGTTAGCCATTTTATGCTTGCTGAAACCTGAAACTGCTAAGTCCAAACCTGAAACTGCTAAGTCCAAACCTAAAACCTGGCCATTTATGCTTTATGTACTGTTGTGTGTTGGCAATTTATTCTGGTTGCTCCATTTTTTTCCTGAAACTGAATCTGCTTGATGTACTGGTTGTGTTGGCCATTTATGTGCTGGCTGTGTTGGCTAGATTATCCTATGTGACCAAATTATGTGCTGGCTGTGTTGGCCATTTATTGTGTGCTGGTTGTGCTGGCTATGATGGCCATTTATTGTGTGCTAGCTATGCTGGCCATATATATGCAGGTTCTTGTATGAAATGAGTCCCGATTTTTGCTGGAATGTTGATTAACTTCCGTTTTCGGCAGAAATCGGGCACTCCTAGTTTAAGAAAATTAGCAAAGGTCATGCCGGATTTTTCCGTGCATTTAACCAATTATTTGTTTTTTATTAGTGCGAAGATGTGTGACAACGACGCGGCTGGATGTTCTAAGCGCATCAGCGCTGAAGGAGAACTCAGACCTCCGAATAAACAATTGACATTCTGGGAGGCGGCCCAGCGGCTAGAAGACGATGAAGAATACCATCCTTCGGAGAGCGAGGATGATGAGATGGAAGACGCGGAGGAAGAAGCCGAAGGAACGGCGGACGATGAAACCACTGATGGCGGCGAGGGCACAGGAAGTGGTAGCAATCCTTCTAAGAAGAAGAAGAAGAAGCCGAAGGACCGGCGCCCGAACACAGTCGGCACGGTAAGGGAGGAAATTACCGAAGTGAGCCCATCAGGGGTTCCTTTGGAGCCCGCCCTTGTCGTCAAAGGGTACGGTGGGCAAGTGGCGGCGATCACCCGGACAACCATCTCGATCAACACCGAGAATCTCCGGCATAAAGATAATGGCCAGTTGCGCACACTCCTCTTCGAGAAGCTACACGCAAGATACAAGTTCCCCGCTAAGTATCAGAACACAAATTATCATGGGAACGAAGTAAACAAATCCGCCCTCACAAAGATGAGCACCGCCTTGGCCAGCTGGAGAACCCGGATAAAGAAGAAGATCTATAAAGAAGGCAAAAGTCTCGAGGAGATCCAGAAGATTGACCCGCAGATCACCGAAGATCAGTTCCGGGAGTTCAAGGAGAGGTGTGAATCCAAAAGAGCCCTGGCCAATAGTAATCGGGGAAAGGTGCTGCAGGCGATGAATATAGGTCATCACCATCTCGGATCTGGTGGATACAGAACCGCGGAGGCCAAATGGAATAAGGAGGACGAAGAGTATAGATCCAAGGGGATAGAAAACCCCTTTGCTAAATTCGAACCCGGGCAGGTTCGAAACTTCATCAGGGCCCGTTACCATGTGGACCCAAAAACCAAACAACTCACCGCGGATCCTGCGGTGAAGGAATTCGAGGAAATTATGGTAAGTATAATCTAATTACCGTGGATCAACTCGATTGCAATCTAATCGATGATCTAAATGATTCACTGTTACTTCTTCTGCAGGAGGAGGAAATTGTTGCTAGTCATGGATCGCAGGGTTCCTCATCCCAGGGGTCGACGGCGGCCACCCGGTGGGATAACCCTTTTAACAGGGCGATGAACAGGGCCAAAAAAATAGAGCCGGTTACGAAGAAGCCGTTGTCGGCTGGCCGTCTGGCCGGCCTCGGGGGTAAGAATTGGGTGGATCATTTTGGTCCACCGCCGAGGACGCATGTGGCGCCGTCGGGAAGGAGCGGGGAGGAAAACCGCGAGGTTCAAGAACTTAAGGCACAAGTGGCGCGGATCCCGCAGATCGTCCAAGACAACCTGGCAATCACCCTCACGTCCTTCCTGCCTACCTTGGTGGAGTCAATAGCGAACTGGAGTGCGGGTGGTCGATTAGGGCCGTGCCCGATTCCAAGCATGGTCAGCAGCCACTCAAACAACACGGCGCCGACGAACCAGGCGAACTACATGTTCGTGACTCCGCCCACTAGCACCGCGGCGCCGCAAGTGTTGGTGACTCCCCCTGCCATCACCGCGGCGCCGGAGTACATGTTGGTGCCCCCTGCCATCATCGTGGCGGCACCGGAGCTCCAAGCACCCGTCGGTAGGGAGAATACACCGGCGGCAAGCACCACGCCATCAAGCAGCCCTTCTGTCTCTTGCACGCCCGTCGCCGTATGAGTTGCGTCGACATTAGCCGATCTCGACGCCATCACGGTAAACAAATTGCTTTAATTACCACCTTTCATGACATCTATTACTCTTATGGCATCTCTGACGACGTCATACATGTTTTCCACAGACGGATGTTCCTTGCACTCTCTTATGCTACGTGAACAACTAGCTGAGGGATGTTGCCAAGGGTACCATCGTTCAACCGTTGCAGCGCACGTTCCACTCAAGGCCGATGTCAGATAGCGTGCACAGGGTTAAAATTAGTCGGGTGCTAAGGGGCTGCGACGACCTGGAACCTCCCATTCAACCCCAGGAGCAGATGAAGAAGAGCCTTCTGTCCTCAGAACTTGCTTCGGCTTATTCTTGCTATGGCCAAAGAGCATGATCCGTTTGGGGACGGCGGGGGCCATCACGCCACAGAGAACAGCACCGCCTGTCGTGCCAGCGACAAGCGGTGGCAAGGCCCCCTTACCGCCCTCGCCGTCACCTCCACGCGGTGGGTCGGATGATCATGTTGATGATATGCACATGGCGCAGGATCCGGCCGAGGACAACGAAGACTGGAATGATCACTTCTTCAGCACTCAGTTTGGCAATGAAGAAGACCTAGCTGGTGGCCCCACAGAGAAAGCTACTATCACCAAGCGTCTGTTTGGTTCTCAGGAGATGCCTCCATCTTGCGCCTTTACAGAGCCAGCTGATACAACCAACCGGCCCTTTATTCTAAGCCCTGACACACTACATAGGGCGGCCGGTGCTCAGATTGCGGTGCCTGCCCGCTCTCCAAGAGGAAAAATGGGCAGGAAAAGAAAATCTAGCAGCTCGAGCCAGCCGGTGGCGTCAACAACTGCGAATCCGATCAGGTTTCGGGACGGGCCACCAAGACCCGAGGGTATTATGTGGAGGATTCATGTGGCGGGTGAGCCCATGCTACCTAAGAATTTGCGGAAGCTCGCCAGTTCGGAACTGCAGAGTGTGCATGACGGCGTGCTGATGATAGAGAGACGCCTTCTATCAGAGAAAGATCCCTCGCACCCGGTATTCGTGGTTAAGGTGCCACCAGGCTTGGGATTCGTTGACAATGCCCCTGCGGATCTGTTCTTCCTGCGGTTCGACGACATCTTCAATATGTTCCACCTATACCCGCTGCACTATACCATGGTCCGTCTGTTTTCTCTCAGCCTGGCCATGCAGATCATTAGAGAGAACACACCGGGCATCGCTATAGTGGACCCCTACTACATGCGTGACGGCTGCTTGGGTTCCCCCGCCGAACGACGTATCGTGGCCTCGTACCTAAAAAGAATCCTCGTGGCGAACAAGACAAAGGAATACATTCTCGTGCCTTACTTTCCCGAGTAAGTCTTTATTCACTCGCCACCGTCGATTGGCTTTATTAGATCATCATCATTCTTTTTCCAACACATTCCATTTGAATTTTTTGCGCAGAGATGAACACTGCATGCTCATCTCCTTATCGCCGAAGAATTCCCACGCCATGTATTTCGACTCGGGGAGTTTAGAAAAGAAGAAAAACTACGACAAGATCAAGGAAGTTCTGGATGATGCTCTCACTGGCTTTGCCTCGACAGAAGGCACCACCTTCGTGCGTACGAAGGTCAAGTTCGGCAGGCACGTCTTCAACCACGTAACGGAGTTCCCCTGCGTGAAGCAGCCGGAAAACAGTAAGAAGGAAGCCTACTATGCACTCCATCACATGAGGGCGTTCCTACTTGACCAGCATAATTCTATGCTGCCAGATCATCTCAAATAGTGGGCCGAAAAAAAGGCCAAGATCAATGATTCGGATATTAGACAAGAGATGTATCGCATCCAGCAGCAGTTTGGGGAAATCATCTTTCGTGATGTCATGACTTCGGGGGGGATCTTCTACGGAGGAAATATCCTAAATAACCGTGACATAGAAGATCGCCTAGAGATGCAGGGTGACTATAGGAAGTTCATGACGAGACAAGGCGTCCTCCCGTTCCCTAAGCCGAGCCAGAAGGCTTGATGTTGGCCTAGTTGTAGTTACAAACTATAGATGACCTTTGTGTGTGTGTGGACAAGTGTACTTATCTTATTAGGTTTATGAATAATCGCTTACTTATTTTGATTATTATTATTATATATCAATCAATGCTTGGTTTTTTTGTTTACTCTTTGGTACTTTGCTCACTTTGGTCCTTCTTTTTTTCCTTACTCTTTTTTCGAGAATAATGCCGATGATTGAAATGTCGTGGCACACTATATATGTAAATGTGCTACGATGGGATTGTGAGCCTTGTGATATGCACAAGCCCAGGTCTTGTGCATCCTACTTGGCTCACCGTTCCATCGTAGCATATTCCTGTGTCCAACGACCTATGTATATATATGAGGCATTCTTTTCGAGTTATTTTTGTCTTTTTCGAGAATAATGCCGATGATTGAAATGTCGTGGCACACTATATATGTGAATGTGCTATGATGGGATTGTGAGCCTTGTGATATGCACAAGTCTAGGTCTTATGCATCCTACTTGGCTCACGGTTCCATCATAGCATATTCCTGTGTCCAACGACCTATGTATATATATGAGGCATTCTTTTCGAGTTATTTTTGTCTTTTTCGAGAATATGCCGATGATTGAAATGTCGTGGCACAATATATATGTGAATGTGCTATGACGGGATAGTTAGCCTTGTGATATGCACAAGTCCAGAAATTGTGCATCCTACTTGGCTAATTGTTCCTTCAGAGCATATTCCTGTGTCCAACGACCTAGCTAGTTATATATGAGGCATTCTTTTTGAGCTACTTTGG